>CM060397.1:21972437-22274644 GCA_030545235.1 Helianthus tuberosus
ATTAAGAGGCTGTTTGGCAACATCTGAATCAATAAGTGCTGAATGAATAAGAGGTCTGAATGGTTAAGAGACTCTGAACCAGTAAAGTGTTGTTTGGTTGCACCTCTGAATGACTGTCTAAAATGACATTTTTACCACTCTGAACTACTTTGTGCTGAATAAAATACAGTTGTTTGTTTAGTGCTTTGTACTGAATGATGAATATGTAAGGTATTCATATACTCAATGCCTTGTGAACCTCATTCTATGTCTTGAACGAACTACCCATCACTCTCTCCACCTTGTATTTCGGAAAACAAAGTGGTCTCGTCATAGTCCATAAATAATTGATCATGAATATTGCATTTCCTTTTAAAATTATGGACGACGAAACAAGCAATCACTATGTCTCTTTGTATTGAAAAAGAAAAGGGAGTCATTTGATTTAGGATTGGGAATCTTGCCTTCGAAACACCATATGAGCGCTCAATAACATTTCTCAGTTGTGCGTGTGCATGATTGAATTTTTCTTCCTTAGTTAACGCACGTTGTCATGGAAAATCGGCTAACCAATACCGCGTATTACGGTAGGGAGTCATAAATCCACGTGTGTTGGTGTATGCAGCGTCGCAAAGGTAATATTCATCTGTAAACGTTAGTATCAGAACTATTACATAAAAAACACATAATGTATTGAATAATCAGTGTTAAGAATGGTAAAAACCTGGTGGGGGGAAAGAAAAGCCGGAAGTCTGGTTAAATGCTACTTCTTTTAAAACTCGTGAATCATGTGCAATGCCCTCCCATCTGGCCCGTACGAACGTGAATATCATATTGAAATCACGAATTGCTAGTACATTTTCAAAGCATTCACCTTTTCCTTTTCCCCTATAACGTGTCTGTTGATCAGCAAGTACGATTGCATGTATAAGAGTGCCATCTAACGCGCCCATTGCTTCAGAAAATATTTCTTTTAGCTTTCTATGCCGTTCTGATGTATTGGCGTTTTCATTAGAAGATGTTGGAACTATAACTTCTCTTGCGAAATTCATAGCTTGCAACTCTGCGGCTTCAGTCACAACCACACATCTTGACAAGTAAATACACAAATTCAAACTCAAACTCTGTACATACACAACATAGATATATAGCAACATGCAACTTCAAACTCAAACTTGTACAGACATTATAAACTACACATGTATTAACTTTAGAACATACCTTCAAAATCAAAATATGTAGATTCAAAGTCAGAATGTGTAACATACAAATTATAACTTCAGTTGTACAACTTCAGAATGTACAAAATCAGAATGTAACTCGACCACAACTATAACATACATATTATAACTTCAGAATGTATAAAATCAGAAGGTACCTTAATCGATTGATGTGGAGGTGAAGGTTGAGGAGTTGTCGACTGAGGAGGTGAGTGGCGGCGCTGTGGAGGAGAGGCTGTGGAGGAGGGGCGACGACGGAGAGGCTGTGGAGGAGTGGCGGAGATCTGTGGATGAGAGGAGATGAGAGGAATGAGGCTGTGGAATTGATGTGGAGGTGAAGGTTGAGGAGTTGTCGACTGCGGTGAGTGGCGGCGCTGTGGAGGAGAGACTGTGGAGGAGGGGCGGTGACGAAGAGGCTGTGGAGGAGTGGCGGAGATCTGTGGAAGAGAGGAAAGGAGAGGAATGGGGCTGTGGAAGAAGAAGCGTTGTTTTGTTAGGGAACAAGGGCAGGCTTGTCAAAAGTTCCATTCAGATCTCAAAAATAGCTGAACCATTCGGATCTGAATGGTTTCGTTAAGAGTTGATTATTTGGGGAACCGAACACTCTGACGTCTGACCGATTCAGAGGCTTGCCTCTTAATGAAGCCATTCAGATGTAAACAAACAACCCCTAACTCCCAATTTAAATTCCATCGTCATTAATTCCACAATTTCTTCTAAAAATATCAACTCATCAGGGTTTGAATCATGGAGTACCCTACACCTCACTATTGTCTCTGCAACCGGACTAAAGAACGCCGACAAAACTGAAGGTCTACGCCATCGCATTCATCTCCGAAAAAGGTTGGATAACTCAAAAGTTAAAAAGCCTTGTTGACAAAGAAGGGGGTTTCTGACCGTGTGGAATTTCCGCATGAAGTGTACCCTTAATGAAGTTGCTGCCCTTCAGAATCACTTGACGCTAGTCGTAAAGAATAACCTTGATAGATAAGTAAGTAGGGTAAACCTAAGGAGGAGAAATATGAATATGCCATCTGTATTGTGCGAATACTATGAGGAACAAGAGAAAATTGCGGAACATTTATTTACGGCTTGCATTTTTGCAAATACTGTTTGGATGGGGTTTAGCGTTCGGTGTGACATTCAAAATAATATACATAATATCTTAAAATTCAAAATAATAGTAACTAGTCTAGTTTGACACACATATAAGGAGCCATAAAAGATTAAAAAAATATTAAAATTAATGCTAAACTAGAAGTAGTACCCGCCGCGTTGCGGGCGGTACTACTCACTTGGCTAAGAATCTAAAACACACCAAATGTCTAATAGTCTATGCATTTCAACCCCCTATAGATTCTGCTGGATTTAACAACAGTAGTAGCCATATTCTTCATATCCTCAGCTCTCACTTACTTAGCTTCCTCTAACGCAAACTTAGTCAGCTTCACATATGCCAGCCCTAAGGTCTCCCCAGTATCTTGTTGTGCTTTAACAAACGATTCCGCCTACAAATAACAAAATCGTCTCAATCAGACTCCGTATACAATTGAACTCATCCCAGACAGTTTAACAACAAACCTGTTGCGATGGATTACTCAATTCCAATTCAAAATCCGGCAACTTCTTCTTTTCCAAAAACTCCTTATCCTACTCTACGACCATCGGCTTCGTTCCGCCGCCCTCATAGATCACACAATGAATGTGTAAATGTAATCCATGTTGTAATAAATATTGAAACCTATAACTCAGATAAATAAAGTACAAAAACTATTGATGTTGGTTCACTACATATAACCAAAATCTGAACCATAAAACTTGGTTAAAAAAGTAACCATAACGGAAAATGTTACCTGAAACTAATGCTGAAGAAGAACAAATTATGCACATCTTGTTTAACAAATAAACAAATTAATGCCGAACTACCAACTTATAACATCATATAAGAAGCGAAACAACTATCCAAAAATAAACATAAGATATATAAAACAAATAAAAATACCCGCTAATAGTCAATTCCGCATTCATAGGCATCTTAGCTCAGATCTCAGTTCAAAATTGATATTTGAACATTTTAGTTTTGGAGTATTTAGGCATTTGAGATGATTTTGGTACTTTATGTTGAAGATTATGGTATTGGAATATTTTGGTATATGAAGAAAGTGCTAATTTCCATTATATAATATATATATTGAATTTTTTTTCAAGTGCGCTTTTTTTTTGTCTCGGGCCCACGCTTTTTTAGCGCTTTTCGCCTAGACCCTAGGCGGAGCCTAAGCGCCTTAAGTGCGTTTCGCGCTTTTGATAACTTTGGAACAGATGAATTCTGATGCTCAATTAACCATCCTGAAACAATGGTCGCATGACAATTGGTTTCTAGCTCAGCATCAGGGGAGAAAGCCCGGGCTTTCAAACAACATGAAGGGATAGTAGCCAGTTCATTCTTGTTAATCTTATTTTGATCGATAACTTACTTCACCAGTTCCATCCTCTAATCACAAAAACAACACGGAATTGTTACAGAAATGAACACAAACATGAAAAAAAAAAAACTATAAAAGCATTATATATCATTGCTAGGGTGGAAACAACCAACATAGTCATAACAAAAACAAACTGAGTCGTGCATAAAAGTTTGGACTAAAAGGAAACTTTACACTTTATAACACATACATACTTTAATCTTCAATCATAAAGCATAGATTCTAATGTTTACACGTGCAGGGATGCGTGTAATTGACCTATCAACAAAATGGAGCATAAACACCTAAATTGGAAAATATCACCTGATCAAGCAACCAATTTTAACATTATTAACCAAGAGAGTGCCCAAACTATGTTTATTTAAATGGTTAGAATATCTAGACAATTGTATGCCAACACAGACTTCAATTTCAAATTGCAAAATTGGAACAAACAAACAATTGGCATAAGTGAAACAGATTAGAAATTATTACTTTTATATGTTTTTGAGGTAAAAATATAACTTACAGTGCTTTAGGTATAAAATGATATGATCACAAAAATTGACTATGACTATTCTGTACCACTCAATAAGTCCGTTATGATATAAAGCCTTCTCTAGTTCTTCGTCACATGGTGCAGCATACCAGGTAACTTTCTACTCCTACAAAACGAACGGGGAATGAAAAAACCACGCCATGCCTTGTTTGTGTTGTTACGTAATGAAAACAAAGCATTCAATAATAATATAAGAATGAAATTGAGGAAAACTTAAATCTCTCGGGTCGAAGAATAAGCGTTCAAACCTGAATTCTTAATTTCCCCAAAAAGAACCCTAACTTTGGTGTTGGTCAAATTTGTAAAACGGAGGCGATAAAAACAATATTAAACATACGGTCGTAGGTTCAAGATGAATAAGGTAAAATAGAAGGATACCTAGTGACGGTGTGATGCTCCTCCTTCTTCAGCAGATGGCTAACGCATCTGATTATCGTTGTGCGACTGTAGATGTTCTTGCTCCAACTCAATATGCGACTCCTTTCATGGATCGTCAACAATAGATGGTAGCCGGGTAGTGTATGCGGTGGCCGGAGACTCTCTCTCCAGACCCCCCCCCCCCCCCCTCTCTCATTAACCCTAATCTAACTCGGTCCTAGCAAATTGAGTACAATTTTTTGACTAAAACACAAACTTTGTGAAGCATATGATGACAAAAATGGCATTCTAAAATGCAAGAGAATATATATTTAAACCACGTGTAACTTCCCACCACTCAAGATCACATCAATCTCAACCAAAAAAACGACCGATTTCACGAATCAAGAAAACCGATCTTTAACAATTGCATGCACAAATAAATTATTTTCAAACAAAGAGGGGAACTTGTAAAAAAAATACCAGCCCTAAGATAAAATTGTGAAAGAGAAGAGAACCAGACACATATGGCAAATCTGGTAAGACGACAAGGTTCTCGGAAACCTTCGAGCCATAGCTCCGTTGCTTGCTTCAGTTTGTGAGAGAGAATGTCAATTAGTTTCACCAGCAGGTTTGTGCGACGTAATGACGGGGTTACCCTTGCTGTGATTGATACACCCCTGGTGGATAACCTGCAAGAATCGAACCACATAGATAAAAACCCTAATTTTTAAATAACATCTGTCATAAAGAAGATCTGGATTGAAAGGTAACTGGCCTTGAGGGGGAGCAGCGCCGACTGCGGGTTAGGGTTCGGTGTAGTAACTCATGATGACGATGGTGGTGACTGGTGGTGAACTTTGTTTGATGGAATTATGTGTGGGAATGTGTAGTGACTCATGATAATGATGGAAAGAACCCTATGTTCGCCGGAATCAGGGTTGTGTCCCCTGTTATCTTCACCGCCGCGGCGATGTCGCTGGCGCGACGCCGCCCTAGAACCACCGCTGCCGGCCTCCAACTCTTTCACGGTCTCTCCCTCTTCATGTCTCTCTCTCTCTCTTTCTCTCTGTATCTCATTTGATCACTCTCTTTTCTTGATTATGTTGCAGGTAGTAAAGGACACGTGTATGAAAGAGTTAAAGTGGCAATGAAACCTGTTGTACAACACTCTAAACAGAAGGTACCAACTTCATTGCACCAAATTGATGCAAATTTATAGTATATAAATACTAGATTAAAATATTAAAATAATATACATAATAATCATATCTTAAAATTCAAATTCTTTTATAATCGTAATCGATTTGAAATATGTCAGTTTTACATTAGGAATACAATTCCTTAGTTAGTTTTGTATATAAAGACGCCCCATCTCCTCACATTGTTTTCAATTTCTTTCAAAATACCATCACAACACACCATTTGTTCAAGAAATATCAGTTCACCAAGATTTGAATAATGGAGTACAGAACCCTAGACCTCACTCTCATCTCCGCAACGGGTTTAACGAAGGCAGGCAAACTGAATGTCTATGCGGTTGCATCCATCTTCGACTCGCGCAAAGTGATCAACAACGTTCAAAAGTTCAAAACCCGCATTGATAAAGATAATGGTTCCGATCCCACGTGGAATTTCCCCATGAAGTTCACCGTTAATGAAGGTGCAAATCTTCAAAACCGCCTGACCCTCGTGGTAAAGATCAAGGGTGTGAGAATGTTTTTGGATAAGAATTTGGGAGAAGTTCGTGTGCCGATCAAAGAGCTTCTTGAAGGCGTAAAACCCGAAGGGAAGACGATGCAGAATGTGAGTTATCAGGTGAGAGGACGAGATGGTGAAGTGAAAGGTGTTCTAAGTTTTTCCTATAAATTTGGGGAGAAAACTTCTAGTAAGCGTGTTAGATCCAGTTCTGCTCATCGACCGCGGGCGGTGCGTGGAGCGGGTGGACATACTAGCTCTGGTAGTGGGATTGGAATCGGTTTTCTTGGTGGCTTGTTGATCAGTGATGTTGCTAATAGTGCTGGCTGCGGTGGTGGCGGGGGTGGTTGTGGCGGTGGTGGTGGTTGTGGTGGCGGGGGTGGTGGCTGTGGTGGGGGTGGTGGCTGTGGCGGTTGTAGTTAAGGACTTAGGTGGTAGATAATATTTGCATGTATAGTTTTTTACTCTTTTTTCTTGTTCTTTTGTTCTTCTAAGTGTTGATGGAATTCAAAATTTTCTAGGTGTATATAAAAAATATTGATTTAATAGAAGCTGCAATTATAATAGTAAAAATTAATCTATTGCTACAAGAATCTGCAATATTCATCTCAACAAACCTACACCCCAGAATTTAACAATAAAACTGCAATTATAAGAGTAAAAATTCACTAATAAAGCACTGTTTACGTTATTAGCGTCTGTAATTGAGGTATGTGTGAGTTCAAAATGAAGTAAAAAAACTTACAAATAACAGTGATGGAAAATGGCACATGAGTTAAGGGGTAGCACGGGTTAAAAAATTATGTTCATAAGTATAGTGACGGATCTAGAAAATCTTTATAGGGGCAACGTTTCACATAAAAAAGGGTAACGAAATCGAAAAAACGTCAAAATTTTCCAAAATTAACACTACCGTCGGAGCGTCAAGGGGTAGCGCACCCCTAGTAACATGCTAGGTCCGCCCCCACATAAGTAGCCGATACATAAAAACAAGGAGAAAAAATATATTTTGTACTAAAAAATGTATTTAGCCAAGAAATCAACATAAGCTAGATCCGCCCCCGCGTTCACCCAACATAAGTGGACATGTTGGGTAATAAAACATTTCTACTATTATAAGGGGAGGAGAGGCGGTGCGTTATAGCACCGTGATAAACAAAAATAACGCGTTGAAATACCACGAACACCGCCGCCACCTCCATTATCACGAGTGATAGTTTTGACGCGTTGATATTATCACGCGTTGAACATTGATGAATGTATGTGTATGACATGTACATTGTGTATTAATATTTGTACATTGGAATCCCATCACTAGTGATGACCACCCCCACTAAAGAATGCTTGTGAGTGATAGAATAGTGGTTGCTTACATAGCGGAACATGATTGGATGTTTGTGAGTGATGAAATTTCATCACTAGTGACCACCCCTCATCCCCTAAAGGGAGCCATACTGCGTGTGTTGTTCTTTGAGCAAGTAATGTTGATAATCCACCTTTAATTAGGGGGAAATTGAATCCCAAATTTGAGGTACTTCCCGAGTTTGACGTGTCATGCTCGGGTTTGTCTACGTCTGGGCGATTGATGCCCGAGTTCAAACTCTGATCAAGTTGGAAATGCATGTTGATTACGCCGAGTCATACCCGAGTTTAACCGAGGCTGATTCCTAGTTACCGAGTTGGTGAAGATTGCTACGAAGGAACCCCCCCCCCCCCCCCCCCGATTCCAAGGCCTAGTCGGCTGAGTTTTACAACACTGCCCAAACACAACTCGCATAATGCACACCCAAACGAAGATCACATAGAAGCCACACTGAGGACAATCGTTAAAGAAGTGGCATTGGCTTGAGCATGGGTGGACGTGTTCGAGGACAATACAACTGGTAATATTTTTAAGAATCTTTAGTTTTTATTGTAATATTAACTTTCTAGGAATGTTATTTTTTAATTATTATAGAAATAGTAAAAAAAATCAAATAAATTTTAGGAGCGTGTTCGGGAAAAGTTTTTAAAACCATTAGCCGAGGAGTACCATAAAATGACATAATATCAGGCAAATGGACAAAAAATCTTCGTAGGGTTGAATTATTTGGTAACCTTTACAACAAAAAATGGAACAACCATGGGAGCGGCGTGGTCAACCTCGCGGTTTATAACCATACTTTGTGATAAACATTTCTAAAAGATAAGAATGTTATAGGTGAACATTTCGACGAAAATTACGGGCAACGACTAACCATCCGGTATATTTAATAGGTTTGATCTCCTGAACCTATTTCCTATTTTTGACTAACCCATAATTGCACGTGTTGTTAATTTGAAACATGGACGAATGAGTAGGGATGAGATCGGTACGATACCGGTACCGTACCGGTACTGATACCGTAAATACCGTTACCGAAATTGAGGAAATGTGGATACCGATTACCGTACCGTATTTATAGATTCGGTACCGGTACGGTACCGGTATCGGTACCGGTATTTCGGTACTTTACCACATTGGTACTACTTTGATGACATGCATTGTTTTACCTAAAAAAATATCATGTGCAACCCATCCATCCATTATTAACTGAACTAGAGTAACATATAAAGGAATGTAAACAAAAGGTAAACATATTAAGCAGTCAAAAAATCAAAAACTAAACATCCATGGGTTCGACTTTTAACATCCAATATCCAATGCTTTTATAGTCACTACAGTTAGTGATCTCGAATAAAAATAAATATATACCCAAATTCTTCAATATTCCCATAGTTCGAACTCAATTCAAATAGCCTATTGACAATTCAACAAATAATAACTGAATTGTTTACAAAATTCTATGACAAAGTAGTAACTCCTATATCACTCAAATCAAACTATTCTGACTAAGTTATGTACAAAATCTAAAAAAGAATTCATTATTAAACTCGGTATTAATACCGGTATTTACCGAAAAATACCTTTACCGATACCGTTTTTTACCGATACCGAATTTCGAAAAATCTATTACCGATACCGATACCGTTTATGATCGGTACGGTACGGCATCGGTACGGTACCGGTATGGTACCGGTACGGTACCGGTATTTCGGTAAAAAATCTCATCCCTACGAATGAGTATGACCAAGTCTAAGATGTAGACTCGCTATTTCTGTTGGAGAATGTGACAGTTGGCACCAATAACCGGGCTTATAACATTCACTAGGGAATATTCCGACTATCATCAGATTGGATAGTTAGTTAGCTTTTTATCGATATAAATAAGAGGCTGGACGATCGAACTAAGGGTTACATTCTACTTACACTCACACTCGCATATTTGTTTCGTTTTGCAGCTAATCCATTTTGCGATCACACAATGACTTGCACTGGTTTCATGTTGGAAATTTAGTGAAAATGAGTTTTTCACTAAATATTTGGACATCAATAATATTTATATATGTGTTGTATAAATAATTATTTATGGGTTTGTGTTCAAACTATGTCCAAATAGAGCTAAGATGAATGAGATATCGAAGCTTGAAGTTGTATGTTTGGAACAAACAAAGATGAGAAAAATGGATTGAGATTTGTCTCCTTGTCCCACATAGGTGGAATAACAAAACTTAAAGTGGTATATAAGGAGGAGCACTCCTTGAAGGCAAACACTAGTGGGGACCCAAAGGGTGCATCGAACCTGCACATATGCGCGCGTGACGTGGGCTTTAGGCCCTATGTAGTGCGCTTTGAACTTCGCACACCGCCTTTAAATTTTTGCCCATGAGCGCGTGGTCAAATACATGGCGGGTCCGCTTATGGCACACCCTTGGGTGGCGTAGGAGGATGCCATGGCATGGCACATGTCGATTTGGCGCGCGACTACGCAAGGCTATGTGTCCGCGCGAGTTCTAGTGCGGTGGCGCACGAGTATGGATGGCGCATGACCAGGTGGCGTCCTGGTATGCGTAGTAGCATCCGTGTGGCGCGCGACTCAGTTAAGTCAGTCAACCCGATCTTCACTAGTTACTAGAATGTCATGAATTGATATGACGGTTTCATTTGACCACATTAATTCCATTTTATTGCACATCAATATTGTTTATTACTAGATTGATGATCTTGTTAATTACAATATTAATGGTACATTTTATTACAAATTAATATTGTTTATTACTAGATTGATGATCTTGTTAATTACAATATTAATGGTTAATATGTTTCATCTTTTGTAAGTATGTATATATATATATATATATATATATATATATATATATAATATATATGAACGTTGGATTCATATGGCATGAGATACTAGAGAATCTCAATAACTCAAAAGTGTTAGAAACGAGTTTCTGTCACATTGAGAGGAGAACTCTCAAACTAAACAACTTCACATTTTTCTACTAAATTAGAACACCATTATACCCGGTGGAATCTCGGGCGTGAGAGTCATCTTCGGCAGTACACATACTGTTCCGGTTGTTGTACCCTGGGAGACAGACCGTCTGAGAGGAGGCGCGGAATCTGTTTTAAGGGAAGCGTGTCGAACACGTGCCTCAACCAAAAGCATCAACATTTTTGCTTGTCTAACAGCGGTTAGAAATGGTTTGAATATGATAAACCATTTATTAAAACGATGTGTATTCCTTTTATTTTCAAACGAGCGAGTTTGAAATTGTTTTATTTATTAAACTATTATAAGGTTTATTGTCTTGATTTGTATTCAAAACATAAATATATAGTTTAATATTAAAAAACTTGCAAAAACGAGAAATGTTTTGAAAGAATAAAACATGTCTTTGCGAATTATAAATGATTCGATACTTCCACGAGAAGTATAACGTCTTGAACCATATAATAGTCTTGGAAAGACTATTTTGTGAAAAACAACTCGATGTTGTTATAGATATAATAAGTTGCTCAACTACTTGCGAGTAGTTAATTGTAAACAACTTTATATTTTGGACAACTTGTGATTATTCAAGTTTAGAGTTTCAAGACGAAACAAGTTATACGTGTTCCATTGAGGGAGTACCTCAAAACATGACAGAACGATGTAATTGCGTTTATTTCGTTCTAAAGTGTGTTGAAAATAATAACACTTTGGGATTTGATGTTTAGATATCATTGGTGTATCCGTTATTTTGGACTGCTAATAAGTTGTCAAAATGATACACATTTTGATACAAAGTGTAAAAACTAATTTACACGGACACAACGAGCGGGTTGTGATCATGACTTATGTAATAAGTCACAAATCAAACATCAAACGTATAACGAGTTCGTGAGAAACGTGGTGCATGGTTTGAGATGAAATGCACGAAAACAAGATATGTCATCTAATGTTGAGAGCATCAACATGGAAATGCACATGTAAGTTTTCAATATATATATATATATATATATATATATATATATAACATATGAAAGAAATATATGTTATTATTGTAAATGATTTTAATAAATTTAGCAAATTTATTAACGGAAATTTACAATAGTGATGGACTTGTAGATACTTCTACCACCATCAATGTTGTTTAAACTATGTGGAGGCTTGGTCCTCAATTTGGGAGAGTATCCCAATACATGGTATTAATGAAACAACAACGTAAATGTATATATCACTATAGGCATACATGAATGCTTTGTTGTTGAGAGTCAATTTAATTGGCTATATCTCAAGACTCAAGTGATTTTATACAAAGATCTTTCATCAAAGTGACTTGGATTAAGACTTATGTTTAAGTCTTTAGGAAGTCAATGGTGAAGCCTTGGAGATAAAAAAAGGCAAACGACTTATGATCCTAATGGATGGAGTTAACTATGGTTTTGAGGCCTTCCTAAAAACCGATGGTTTTGGAATGGTGAAATAAAATTTCATTATTGTGTCTAAACTAAGAAACGAATGTTCGAAAGAGATAGTGCGTTATTGTCACACCCCGACTTTCCAAGTATTACCGGTGGGCCCGGTGGGGAGTATCATGACGTGGTTGGCAACATAATAGTCAAACAACACAATATTTAAATGCACAGCGGAAGCAAAATGAAAGATGAATTTCAACTTTAATAAATAGTAATATCATGTATCACAAACAGTTGAAAGTTTATCCACAGGTGGATTAAAATAAAATGGAAACGGTAGTTCAACAGACGTTAGGCATCTTAAGCTTTGCGAGACTCTTTATTGATGCTAAGGAGAAATCCAGCCTATTACGAGTAGTACCTGCACTTAATCTTTTTGGGAAAATACGTCAGTTTACACTGGTAAATACAATTAACCGACTCATTTTAAAAATGATTAAAAATTGATTTGGAAGCACGTGGCATAAACATTTTATAACTTGGGATAATTATTTAAATATATAAACTTGTAAAAGGATTACATGTTCCTTATGCGTTTAGTAGCCCGGTTCGTGCCGGGTTAAAGATCAATAGACACACCACATTATTTATTTATGCACTGACGGGTGTACGCCTACACCCCGCGCTTAGGTCGTGGCCATTTCGTAAAATGATGCCAAGGATATCCGGGACATGGTCATTAACCCCCAAAGGCGTTAAGCAAACAAAACATATTTAAACGGGTCATCTCGATAATACTTAACCACCAATCGATTAAGGTCGAATGCCCGACCAAACGGTATTTTATATACCGTACCCCAAGCCCGTATAAGGGAAAATAAGTTAAAAGTATTTACCTTTGCAAGTATAATTCACAAACAGCAAATGCAAGTAGCTTTTACTGGTCCTCCTATTCTGGAACGAAGGTTTATAATAACCTATTAGAATCCTAACGGGTCTTTAATTAAGCCTACACTTAGACCGGTTAGTTTTAAATATACGGTTCATACGCACGATTAAGCGAAGACCGGAATAGAATGTGATTTAGACCCGACAAGTTTGAAGACTTGCCTTATATGGGTAATCTAAGCACATTCTGAATTTTGAGATAAAACCGATAAGGTTTAACCCGTTTCGGCTAATTTATGCAAACTAGTTACATAAACCGCACCGAACGCGCAAGAGGCGTAACGGGTAATCATGAGAGCCATATACAGGTTTCCTAAGTTAATATGCCTCAACTAAGAAAGGTTAAGCATACTTACTGAAGTCCTATACACGATTAGTGATCACTTGAGTCTGCTTTGGAGCTCCAGAAATGATCAGAAATGCAGATGGAAGGTGTGGTTACAAAGTTGCAACACAAGGCCCTTTTATAGTGCTTTAATCACCTTAGATCATTGACAAATCATTCTAGCAATGGCCATGGATCATCAACAGATGTCCCTAAGTGCCTAGGACTGTTTAGGAGTCGCCCATGTAGTGAAAATATCTGTTTTGGGTCGGTTATCGCGTGAAAACAGGCTGTTGTCTAAAGTTTCTGCATCTGGGCGTCTGACGCGGCCCGCGTAAAGTCTTGTTAAGCTTTACGCGGCCCGCCTGAATCCTGTCGTCAGATTTCAAATCTTTCCATTATTGTATCTTGGCTCTTGGCTCTTTCGAAGGGTCATGCACTATATAAATTGCATTTTGAGCCCTCCAAATTTACCTATAAGGGTTTTAAGACTTATACCCATTTTGTTAAGTCCTTGGTCACTTCATGTTTACTCGAAAAGTCATAATTTTCAACGTTTACGCTTTAACCCCTTGTATACGAATTTGATCATAACTTTCTCATACGATAATGAAACTTTATGAAATTTATATCGTGCATTCTAGTGAGCATAATTAACTGTTACAAAGCTTCGGGTTTGCTAAAAGGTCACTCAGAGGTATACTTTAAACATGTTGACACATTTAACCCCTGTAGTTTGTAATCTCTCACTTTCTTTCATATTTAGCTTCGTATGATCCATGATTTATTCGTTTGAAGGTATAAACATCAAGTACGGTTATTGTAAAGTATATTTATTCACTGTTGACATTTTGAACCCGTATATTCATATACTTTTCATGTTTGTCAACTTTAGTCCCTCTAGAGTATACTTTCACACGTTCAAACTTATGACACGTGTCAACACATTATAGGACGTGAATTTTCGAGGTGTTACATCCTCACCCCCTTAAAAGAAATCTCGACCTCGAGATTTACTGAAATAAATGAGGGTACTTTTCTTTCATTGTGGACTCAACCTCCCACGTATACTCGGGACCTCTACGGGCATCCCATTTTACCTT
Source organism: Helianthus tuberosus (assembly GCA_030545235.1). Lineage (NCBI taxonomy): Eukaryota > Viridiplantae > Streptophyta > Magnoliopsida > Asterales > Asteraceae > Helianthus > Helianthus tuberosus. The sequence continues at coordinate 21,986,856 of CM060397.1, forward strand.
TACAATAGGCACATGCTTCCTTCGAAGCTTCTTAACCTATCGATCCTCGATCGACACAGGATTTTCAACAAACTTCAAGCTCTCTTCAATGTGCACATCTGTATGTGGTATGACCAGTGATTCATCAGCGAAACACTTCTTCAGATTGCAGATGTGGAATACATTGTGAATACCACTGAGCTCTTCAGGTAAGTTTAACTTATAGGCAACTGATCCGACCCGTTCGATGACCTCAAAAGGTCCTATGTACCTCGGGCTTAACTTACCTTTCTTACCAAATCGCATCACTCCCTTCCAGGGTGATTGTTTAAGCAACACCTTGTCACCTACCTCGAAGTTAAAAGGTTTACGCTTTAAATCTGCGTAGCTTTTCTGCCTATCACGGGAAGCTTTGAGACGGTCACGAATTTGGACAATCTTGTCCGTTGTTTCAAAGACTATTTCCGGTCCTGACAATTGGACATCTCCAACTTTCGCCCAACAAATGGGCGTTCTACACTTTCTACCGTATAATGCCTCAAAAGGCGCAGCCTTAATGCTGGTATGGTAGCTATTGTTGTAGGAGAACTCGATTAATGGCAGGTGGTTATCCCAACTACCACCTAAATCAATCACACATGCACGAAGCATGTCTTTCAAGGTTTGGATTGTACGCTCACTCTGGCCGTCAGTCTGAGGATGGTAAGCCGTACTGAAATTTAAGCGCGTGCCCAAGGATTGTTGGAAAATTTTCCAAAAATGAGATGTGTATCTAGTATCTCTGTTAGAGATAATAGACACAGGTACGCCATGTAAAGCTACAATCTTATTCACGTACAATTGGGCTAACATGTCGGAGCTATAGGTCTCCTTGATGGGTAGGAAATGTGCTGACTTAGTCAGTCTATCCACTATCACCCATATCGTATCATTTCCTTTCCTTGTTTTTGGTAACTTGGTGATGAAATCCATCGTCACCATTTCCCACTTCCATGTGGGAAGTTCAGGTTGTTGTAGCAAACCTGACGGCTTTTGATGTTCAGCTTTGACTTGTGCACATGTCAAGCATTTAGCTACATAGGTGGCTATAGACTTCTTCAAGCCTATCCACCAAAAATTTGCTTTCAAATCCTGGTACATCTTATCAGCTCCAGGATGAACGGAGTATTTAGAACTGTGGGCTTCCTAGAGGATGATATCTCGAAGTCCTCCATAAACTGGAACCCATATTCGTCCATTCAATCTCAGAATTCCGTCCTTGCCAAGAGATAACTGCTCCTCAGTTACCCCTAGCTTTTCATTAGGATAGTTAGCTTCCAACACAGCTTCCTTCTGTGCAGCTAACAACCTTTCGTTCAAACTGTTCTTTATTTCAATGCTCTTGGCATTGATTCGGATGGGTTTCACCCTTTCTTTTCGACTCAAGGCATCGGCGACTACATTCGCCTTGCCGGGATGGTATCTGATTTCACAATCATAATCATTCAAAGTCTCCATCCAACGGCGCTGCCTCATGTTTAAATCCTTCTGATTAAACAGGTGCTGGAGGCTCTTGTGATCAGAATAGATCACACACTTGATACCATATAAATAGTGCCTTCATAGCTTCAGTGCAAATACAACGCCACCCAACTCCAAGTCATGGGTGGTGTAATTCTTTTCATGCACCTTCAACTGTCGTGAAGCATAGGCAATAACCTTGCCTTTCTGCATAAGCACACACCCCATGCCAGTGTGTGATGCATCGCAGTAAACTACGAATTCTTCGGTACCTTATGGTAATGTCAGTACAGGAGCATTGCTCAACTTTTGCTTTAGGATATCAAAGGATTCTTGTTGCTTCGGTCCCCAGTCGAACTTAATCTTCTTCCTAGTCAAGGAAGTTAGGGGCACAACAATCCTTGAAAATTTTTCGATAAAGCGTCTGTAGTATCCTGCCAATCCCAAGAAACTGCGAATTTCTGTGGGCGTCTTCGGCTCTTGCCAGTTCATAACTGCTTCCACCTTAGCGGGATTCACTTAGATACCACGCTCACTAACCACATGTCCAAGGAATTGGACTTCTCGAAGCCAAAATTCACACTTTGAAAATTTGGCGTAGAGTTTCTCATGATGTAGAAGTTTAAGAATACAGCGAAGGTGTTTCTCATGGTCAGCTTGGTTCTTCGAGTAAATGAGAATGTCGTCGATGAAAACGATGACGAATTTATCTAAGTATGGCTTGCAAACGCGATTCATGAGATCCATGAACGTGGCAGGTGCATTAGTGAGCCCAAAAGGCATCACTAGGAAATCGTAATGACCATAACGAGTCCTAAATGCAGTTTTGTGTACGTCTTCATCTCTAACCTTCAGTTGGTGGTAGCCTGACCTCAAGTCAATCTTCGAGAAATAACTTGCCCCTTGCAATTGATCGAACAAATCGTCGATCCTGGGCAAAGGATACCTATTCTTTATAGTGACCTTATTAAGCTCACGGTAATCGATGCACAGACGCATCGATCCATCCTTCTTTTTGACAAACAGGACTGGCGCTCCCCATGGAGACGAACTAGGTCTAATGAAACCTTTAGCTAGCAATTCATCTAGTTGTGCTCTCAATTCCTTCATCTCTGTTGGTGCCAACCTGTAAGGCGCTCTAGCAACAGGTGCTGCTCCAGGGATGATGTCAATTCTGAATTCCACTTGCCTATCTGGTGGTAAACCAGGTAGTTCTTCAGGAAAAACCTCAGGGTATTCAGAAATGACGGGGATGTCTTCCATCTTAGGTTTCGGCTCATCAATAGTTACTTGTGCCATGTAGATGACACAACCCTTCTTCAAACACTTAGAGGTCTTGAGCATAGTCACTTGCTCAGGCAGTCCATACCGGGTATCTCCCTGTATGGTAAGTGACTCACCAGACGGAGTCTTGATCACCACTTGCTTCTTATTGCAGACAATTTGTAACGCCCCAAAAATCCAAATGTTATATATTCGCAATATGTCCTTATGTGATTTATTATGGGATAAATAACTAGGCTATTTAACCTAGTTAAGGGTATGGTCAAAAGTATTAAAAGATGGAAGTAGTGCACGTTATGTTTTAAAGGCAAATCCGAGGGGCTAAAGTGGAACAGATGAAAGTTGATAACAAATTAAAAAGGTCTATACACACACACAAACACACATACGTGCGTGTTCTTGAAGCTTCAGGAGCTCTCAAGAGCTCCAATCCCTAATTCAACTAAATCACCAAATTGAAGGGTGAATCGAAGCCTAAATTCAAGAAGGAACACGGATTAATGATCACCTTCACGAGGGGATCATAAGGTATGTCTTAAATCTAAGATTTGTGATCATGTGTGAAGTGGGTTATGTTCAAATCCGTGAGTTAATATGAAATTAATCATGTACAAGGGTTAGGATCATCGTATAGAACATGTGGTACGTATGGTTTGTGTTAATTTGATGGTTAGAGATGAAACCCGTTAGTTAGGGTGAAGATAATGACTAGAATCACCACCTATGTAAAAGTCTTGTTGAAAGATTTATGTATTATGTGGGTATGATGAATTATTGTTAGATAAATTAGGAGAAATATGATGATAATATGGTTGATGTTTATTTGGGAATGATACATGATGATTAGTAGTAGGTTTTGATGGGTTATGTATTAGTTTAGAAGAATTATGCATGAATTAGTTGTACATTATGCTTAAAAGGTAGTACACACACTAAGCGTATGATAAAATGTATATAGTGTTGTCCGTATAGTCGACTATGATGTTACGAGTATATGATGATAAGTCGATAGTTAAATATGGTTAATAGTTGACTCTTGAGAGTCAACTAAGTATAAGAAACATGATTTGACTCGTTGTCGTAAAGGTGGGATTATAGGAAGTCGTTTGGTACATGTTATGTTAATATGCGTTAATTGTGATTACCTGATGAATTACATGAGTTGAAAGGATATGAAGTTGATTATATGTTTTATGTTTGTTAGAAATAACTAATGAAAGTTAAGTGTGAAATATGCGAGTGATGTGATTGTTAACATGTACAAATGAGTATGCTAATAAGAGCGTGATTTCGATGAAATGAAAGCATAGGAATCACGTCGAGATGGGCTCAAGCATGAGGTGTTAACGGGTCAAGAAGAGGCAAGGAATCGGATACGAGCACGGACGCATAAGGTAAGTGATTTCCGTAATCACTTCTTAGTTCAATTAAGTAATAAAGTGTTTTAATTAATTAAACATGATGTTTGAGGTCAAATATGTGTTGAAGTCTTTCATCATAAATGATGGGATTAAAGTTTACCAAAATGCCCTTGATGGGTATTTTGGGTAAACGATCTTAAAAGTAGTTTAGAAACAAGTTATTCGATTAGTGTAATGTTTTGGACAAGTATGGAAGTGGGGAGTATGGTTTTGTTAGTCATGGACCAATTAATGCGCAAATACCCTTAACGGGTCAAAATAAGCATATGAACGATAATGTGTTAAGAGGATGCAAGACATCCAAGAATTTAGTAATTTATGATAGACGGCACTGATATTATTAGGTTTATAAGAGGTTATGGTAAAACAAACAAGTTATGTTGATGAATGCATGAACGGGTCGAAATTTGGTAAGAGGGTAATAAGCCGAAGAGTTAAAATTCGGAAATTTTATTATGTCGGATGTTGGATTTTAACTCCATTAGATAGAGAATTAAATTACGGACGTACAGGAAAAAGTATCGGGTAAAACGGATCAAAAACGAGAGAGTTATGCTCGTTTCCGTGAAACCGGATCGTGCTGGGAATATGCAGCATTCAGCTGCAACTTTTCTGTGAAAACAGGGGCTTGGCGTGACGCCAAGGCCCTAGGCGTCACGCGAAGCCCCCCCTGTTTGGCGAAAATTGTTCGTTTGCTCCGTTTTGTCTTGGGAACTCGTTCAAACGCGTTTTAAGTTGCGTATGACTAATTTAACTGACGTTTTTATGAGCATACGTGTATGCACATATGTAGATATGCATGTATTATCGTAGATGTGTATATATGTGGGTACGTACGCAATTGATTATGTGTGAACATATGATAATGATTAAAGGGGATCGTAAATATATTTGTAGGTATGTATGTAGGTATATAAGTATGTATGTTTTATAAATGTAAGTAAGTAGATGCGAATGTATGTATGTAGGTATGAATATAAGTGGTGTGGGCGAATGAATGCATGTGTGTAGGCATGCAAGTAGGCAGATATGAGCCTATGCACGCATGTAGGGTTGCGTGAAGACATGTAAGTAGGTAGGTATGAATGTACATGATAATGTATGTATGTACGTAGGTAGATATCTAGGTATGTAAGTATGCATGTACGAATGTATGTACGCAAGGCTTCAATGTGGTCGAATATTGATATTATTAATAAAGTACCTTGGGAATGAAGAGTAATGCAGGTACAATATTGTAGCCTCACCAAGGGTATTGATGCACGGATGAAATGCTTAAATGTACAAGGATAACGGAATAAAAAGAATACGAGGATGAATCTTTGTTTATATTTTTAATGTGAGCTAATGTTATGAATGTTTATGGTGAGTGCAGGTTGTACGAGACTCGAAGGGTCACCAAGGAGTAGAGATTGAAGACCGAGTCACAAGCTAGATTGTACGGGAGTGTTAGAGTACGTAATTGAGAGAAGCTAAGTTATGTTTTCTTATTGTAAATAAGTTCACTAAATGTATTTATTGAGAAAGAGTTAACCTTAAAAATGAATTTAAGCACGTCAAGATGTTTATAATGAAAGAAAATTTTACGCTACGTATTTCCGCTGCGACTTATGGTCAAACGTGAATTAGGGTGTTACAAGTTGGTATCAGAGCCCTGGTTTGAGGGAATCAAGTACGAGAAAGTAAGTACTTGAACTCAAACTTGTGTGCTCTTGAGATAAGAAATCCGTACAATCTAAGACTCGATCAAGATCCAAAGGTAAAGACTAATGTAAGTATGTACTTATGTATACGTATAAAGCAACTGACGGTTTTGTATGTGCAAGGTAAGCATAAGTGTTGGAAGAGGATGATCTGTGAATGCAGTCTAGGATGAATACCAAGGCAGGCAAGGAGGTAATAAGCCAAATTTGAATCTAGGAACGTAAATTCGCTATGTGGGAATATGTAATAGTAAAACTCATTAAGGGAAGGAAAATTTTAAATGAAGGATAATGATAGTATAGTAATGAAGTACTGAAAGTGATACACGCGCCGAAACCTAAGTCTACCGACATAAGGTGACAATTACATGAAGGCACGAAACTACTATGTGGATTGTGTACCTGGCCAGTACACGAGAAACGTATGACGTTCGTGAGATCATGATAATTGTTACAGGTATGTCCGGTAGAGTTGGGTAGCAGGCGGGCGTGTGGGTAAAAGGGGAAGTAAGACTCTCGGGAAAATGAGAGTACTATGTAAGAATGAAAAACATGCCTGATAAGAATGAAGAATGTTGAATCCGTGATTAAGTGCGGATCAACAAAATATGAATAATATGTTTGAATCCGTGAGACGGATTCAGGGAATGAAAGGTATGAATGCAATGTTTGAATCCGTGAGACGGATTCAAGGATGAAAGGCGTGGATGATATGTTTGAATCCGTGAGACGGATTCAAGGATGAAAGGCGTGGATGATATGTTTGAATCCGTGAGACGGATTCAAGGATGAGAGGCATGGATAATATGTTTGAATCCGCGAGAAGGATTCAAAACACAGAAGTAATGAAAGGCATGAATGTAATGTTTGAATCCGTAAGGCGGATTCAATGAATGAAAAAGCATGATTGATGCATCTGAATCCGTGGGACAGATTTAAAAATCTAAAAAGATGAAATTAATCTGTATAAGATGATGTCGACAATTTGACCATGATTGAGTCGAACGGGTCATAGAAATAAGTATAAAGTAAATGGTGATAGTATAATAGATGAAGTTCTGTATAAGTTACGTGTTAGATGTGTTAGTAATTGACTCTTAGAAGTCAGAATGATGACGGGCTGTGACCCGAACAATAACTTAAGTAGGGGCGGAAATGGTAAGTTTGGTAAGAAATATTGAAACAATGTAATAAGGTCTTTGCAAGTAAGCATGAATGGAAGGAAGTACGAGCGTGTACTTCAGTTGGCGAAATGATTAATAGAATGAAATGATTGCATGTAAGAGATAGAATGTGTGATACGTTATAGTAGGTACGTAGGAAATTGTAGAAGAGTTATAGGTGGGTAATCACCTAGTGTAATGAATGTTTAAATGACATATGCAAACCGCAGATGTTGTTGATGATAATGTAGAACTATTGATGTGATGAAACCACTCGTATGGGTGAAAGGATGTGCATGAGCGAAAGCTCATTACACGGATGAATGAAACCTGGCCTGTACGGCTAGTACTCGAGGAGAAGATGGTCGATCTGGGTTGCGGGTCATCGGGTTGAGAAATGAAAAAGAGGTTAGTAAAGTGTTTAACTCATGTTGAATAGATATGAAGTAGTATGACACATTTATGTATGTAAATTAAGTAATGCATGAAGTGAAAGCAATAGTAATGTGGAATGAACGAAATGATTTAAAGGTAATGTAAAGGTATGCAAGGAACAAGTAATTGTAGAAAACGTAGAATAAGGTTAACGTTAGAGTTAAGCACGAAGGTGTGACTATGAAATAGTAGTTTTGTGGTGGTAACAAAACAAAAGTTAAATGTTATACAGAGTATGTAGAGTATGTAATTTTTTTTATATAGATGAGATGGAGATATTAGATCCGTTGAGAGCAGGTCATATTAAAGGTTGAAGGAGTATTTGTATTGACCCGTTATTGACAGGTCAAGGAAATGAAAATGATATGTGAAAGTATGATAAGGAAGGTATGGAATTGTTAGTAAGATATCAATTATATGAATAATTTATGAATCAAGAATGGATAGTTACCTATTATTATGATTGATCTATCGAAGTTAGCTATAGATGAGTATGTATAAATTACAAAGTAAGATCGTATAGTCGACGAAAATGATATGAATGTGCAAATAAGCAGAAAGGATGTTAATAATGAAAAGTTGGAATTATTTAAGTAAACAAAAGGATATATTGCACATGATGAATGAATATTTGAACGAGGAATAAACCACTAGCTATGAAGGTTGTTAGAAATTAGCACGATTAGTGAAAGCGACACTAATAAGAACTCCGGAACGGGTTCTTGAAGATAGAAGATTCTCATTAGGATGGGCTAGTGGTCGTGTGGATGGACTGGAAGAAAAGATAATGTGTGTTCGATGAAAGTGAGAAAGGTTTCGGGGACGAAACCTCATTTAAGGGTGGTAGACTTGTAACGCCCCAAAAATCCAAATGTTATATATTCGCAATATGACCTTATGTGATTTATTATGGGATAAATAACTAGGCTATTTAACCTAGTTAAGGGTATGGTCAAAAGTATTAAAAGATGGAAGTAGTGCACGTTATGTTTTAAAGGCAAATCCGAGGGGCTAAAGTGGAACAGATGAAAGTTGATAACAAATTAAAAAGGTCTATACACACACACAAACACACATACGTGCGTGTTCTTGAAGCTTCAGGAGCTCTCAAGAGCTCCAAACCCTAATTCAACCAAATCACCAAATTGAAGGGTGAATCGAAGCCTAAATTCAAGAAGGAACACGGATTAATGATCACCTTCACGAGGGGATCATAAGGTATGTCTTAAATCTAAGATTTGTGATCATGTGTGAAGTGGGTTATGTTCAAATCCGTGAGTTAATATGAAATTAATCATGTACAAGGGTTAGGATCATCGTATAGAACATGTGGTACGTATGGTTTGTGTTAATTTGATGGTTAGAGATGAAACCCGTTAGTTAGGGTGAAGATAATGACTAGAATCACCACCTATGTAAAAGTCTTGTTGAAAGATTTATGTATTATGTGGGTATGATGAATTATTGTTAGATAAATTAGGAGAAATATGATGATAATATGGTTGATGTTTATTTGGGAATGATACATGATGATTAGTAGTAGGTTTTGATGGGTTATGTATTAGTTTAGAAGAATTATGCATGAATTAGTTGTACATTGTGCTTAAAAGGTAGTACACACACTAAGCGTATGATAAAATGTATATAGTGTTGTCCGTATAGTCGACTATGATGTTACGAGTATATGATGATAAGTCGATAGTTAAATATGGTTAATAGTTGACTCTTGAGAGTCAACTAAGTATAAGAAACATGATTTGACTCGTTGTCGTAAAGGTGGGATTATAGGAAGTCGTTTGGTACATGTTATGTTAATATGCGTTAATTGTGATTACCTGATGAATTACATGAGTTGAAAGGATATGAAGTTGATTATATGTTTTATGTTTGTTAGAAATAACTAATGAAAGTTAAGTGTGAAATATGCGAGTGATGTGATTGTTAACATGTACAAATGAGTATGCTAATAAGAGCGTGATTTCGATGAAATGAAAGCATAGGAATCACGTCGAGATGGGCTCAAGCATGAGGTGTTAACGGGTCAAGAAGAGGCAAGGAATCGGATACGAGCACGGACGCATAAGGTAAGTGATTTCCGTAATCACTTCTTAGTTCAATTAAGTAATAAAGTGTTTTAATTAATTAAACATGATGTTTGAGGTCAAATATGTGTTGAAGTCTTTCGTCATAAATGATGGGATTAAAGTTTACCAAAATGCCCTTGATGGGTATTTTGGGCAAACGATCTTAAAAGTAGTTTAGAAACAAGTTATTCGATTAGTGTAATGTTTTGGACAAGTATGGAAGTGGGGAGTATGGTTTTGTTAGTCATGGACCAATTAATGCGCAAATACCCTTAACGGGTCAAAATAAGCATATGAACGATAATGTGTTAAGAGGATGCAAGACATCCAAGAATTTAGTAATTTATGATAGACGGCACTGATATTATTAGGTTTATAAGAGGTTATGGTAAAACAAACAAGTTATGTTGATGAATGCATGAACGGGTCGAAATTTGGTAAGAGGGTAATAAGCCGAAGAGTTAAAAGTCGGAAATTTTATTATGTTGGATGTTGGATTTTAACTCCATTAGATAGAGAATTAAATTACGGACGTATAGGAAAAAGAATCGGGTAAAACGGATCAAAAACGAGAGAGTTATGCTCGTTTCCGTGAAACCGGATCGTGCTGGGAATATGCAGCATTCAGCTGCAACTTTTCTGTGAAAACAGGGGCTTGGCGTGACGCCAAGGCCCTAGGCGTCACGCGAAGCCCCCCCTGTTTGGCGAAAATTGTTCGTTTGCTCCGTTTTGTCTTGGGAACTCGTTCAAACGCGTTTTAAGTTGCGTATGACTAATTTAACTGACGTTTTTATGAGCATACGTGTATGCACATATGTAGATATGCATGTATTATCATAGATGTGTATATATGTGGGTACGTACGCAATTGATTATGTGTGAACATATGATAATGATTAAAGGGGATCGTAAATATATTTGTAGGTATGTACGTAGGTATATAAGTATGTATGTTTTATAAATGTAAGTAAGTAGATGCGAATGTATGTATGTAGGTATGAATATAAGTGGTGTGGGCGAATGAATGCATGTGTGTAGGCATGCAAGTAGGCAGATATGAGCCTATGCACGCATGTAGGGTTGCGTGAAGACATGTAAGTAGGTAGGTATGAATGTACATGATAATGTATGTATGTACGTAGGTAGATATCTAGGTATGTAAGTATGCATGTACGAATGTATGTACGCAAGGCTTCAATGTGGTCGAATATTGATATTATTAATAAAGTACCTTGGGAATGAAGAGTAATGCAGGTACAATATTGTAGCCTCACCAAGGGTATTGATGCACGGATGAAATGCTTAAATGTACAAGGATAACGGAATAAAAAGAATACGAGGATGAATCTTTGTTTATATTTTTAATGTGAGCTAATGTTATGAATGTTTATGGTGAGTGCAGGTTGTACGAGACTCGAAGGGTCACCAAGGAGTAGAGATTGAAGACCGAGTCACAAGCTAGATTGTACGGGAGTGTTAGAGTACGTAATTGAGAGAAGCTAAGTTATGTTTTCTTATTGTAAATAAGTTCACTAAATGTATTTATTGAGAAAGAGTTAACCTTAAAAATGAATTTAAGCACGTCAAGATGTTTATAATGAAAGAAAATTTTACGCTACGTATTTCCGCTGCGACTTATGGTCAAACGTGAATTAGGGTGTTACAAGTTGGTATCAGAGCCCTGGTTTGAGGGAATCAAGTACGAGAAAGTAAGTACTTGAACTCAAACTTGTGTGCTCTTGAGATAATAAATCCGTACAATCTAAGACTCGATCAAGATCCAAAGGTAAAGACTAATGTAAGTATGTACTTATGTATACGTATAAAGCAACTGACGGTTTTGTATGTGCAAGGTAAGCATAAGTGTTGGAAGAGGATGATCTGTGAATGCAGTCTAGGATGAATACCAAGGCAGGCAAGGAGGTAATAAGCCAAATTTGAATCTAGGAACGTAAATTCGCTATGTGGGAATATGTAATAGTAAAACTCATTAAGGGAAGGAAAATTTTAAATGAAGGATAATGATAGTATAGTAATGAAGTACTGAAAGTGATACACGCGCCGAAACCTAAGTCTACCGACATAAGGTGACAATTACATGAAGGCACGAAACTACTATGTGGATTGTGTACCTGGCCAGTACACGAGAAACGTATGACGTTCGTGAGATCATGATAATTGTTACAGGTATGTCCGGTAGAGTTGGGTAGCAGGCGGGCGTGTGGGTAAAAGGGGAAGTAAGACTCTCGGGAAAATGAGAGTACTATGTAAGAATGAAAAACATGCCTGATAAGAATGAAGAATGTTGAATCCGTGATTAAGTGCGGATCAACAAAATATGAATAATATGTTTGAATCCGTGAGACGGATTCAGGGAATGAAAGGTATGAATGCAATGTTTGAATCCGTGAGACGGATTCAAGGATGAAAGGCGTGGATGATATGTTTGAATCCGTGAGACGGATTCAAGGATGAAAGGCGTGGATGATATGTTTGAATCCGTGAGACGGATTCAAGGATGAGAGGCATGGATAATATGTTTGAATCCGCGAGAAGGATTCAAAACACAGAAGTAATGAAAGGCATGAATGTAATGTTTGAATCCGTAAGGCGGATTCAATGAATGAAAAAGCATGATTGATGCATCTGAATCCGTGGGACAGATTTAAAAATCTAAAAAGATGAAATTAATCTGTATAAGATGATGTCGACAATTTGACCATGATTGAGTCGAACGGGTCATAGAAATAAGTATAAAGTAAATGGTGATAGTATAATAGATGAAGTTCTGTATAAGTTACGTGTTAGATGTGTTAGTAATTGACTCTTAGAAGTCAGAATGATGACGGGCTGTGACCCGAACAATAACTTAAGTAGGGGCGGAAATGGTAAGTTTGGTAAGAAATATTGAAACAATGTAATAAGGTCTTTGCAAGTAAGCATGAATGGAAGGAAGTACGAGCGTGTACTTCAGTTGGCGAAATGATTAATAGAATGAAATGATTGCATGTAAGAGATAGAATGTGTGATACGTTATAGTAGGTACGTAGGAAATTGTAGAAGAGTTATAGGTGGGTAATCACCTAGTGTAATGAATGTTTAAATGACATATGCAAACCGCAGATGTTGTTGATGATAATGTAGAACTATTGATGTGATGAAACCACTCGTATGGGTGAAAGGATGTGCATGAGCGAAAGCTCATTACACGGATGAGTGAAACCTGGCCTGTACGGCTAGTACTCGAGGAGAAGATGGTCGATCTGGGTTGCGGGTCATCGGGTTGAGAAATGAAAAAGAGGTTAGTAAAGTGTTTAACTCATGTTGAATAGATATGAAGTAGTATGACACATTTATGTATGTAAATTAAGTAATGCATGAAGTGAAAGCAATAGTAATGTGGAATGAACGAAATGATTTAAAGGTAATGTAAAGGTATGCAAGGAACAAGTAATTGTAGAAAACGTAGAATAAGGTTAACGTTAGAGTTAAGCACGAAGGTGTGACTATGAAATAGTAGTTTTGTGGTGGTAACAAAACAAAAGTTAAATGTTATACAGAGTATGTAGAGTATGTAATTTTTTTTATATAGATGAGATGGAGATATTAGATCCGTTGAGAGCAGGTCATATTAAAGGTTGAAGGAGTATTTGTATTGACCCGTTATTGACAGGTCAAGGAAATGAAAATGATATGTGAAAGTATGATAAGGAAGGTATGGAATTGTTAGTAAGATATCAATTATATGAATAATTTATGAATCAAGAATGGATAGTTACCTATTATTATGATTGATCTATCGAAGTTAGCTATAGATGAGTATGTATAAATTACAAAGTAAGATCGTATAGTCGACGAAAATGATATGAATGTGCAAATAAGCAGAAAGAATGTTAATAATGAAAAGTTGGAATTATTTAAGTAAACAAAAGGATATATTGCACATGATGAATGAATATTTGAACGAGGAATAAACCACTAGCTATGAAGGTTGTTAGAAATTAGCGCGATTAGTGAAAGCGACACTAATAAGAACTCCGGAACGGGTTCTTGAAGATAGAAGATTCTCATTAGGATGGGCTAGTGGTCGTGTGGATGGACTGGAAGAAAAGATAATGTGTGTTCGATGAAAGTGAGAAAGGTTTCGGGGACGAAACCTCATTTAAGGGTGGTAGACTTGTAACGCCCCAAAAATCCAAATGTTATATATTCGCAATATGACCTTATGTGATTTATTATGGGATAAATAACTAGGCTATTTAACCTAGTTAAGGGTATGGTCAAAAGTATTAAAAGATGGAAGTAGTGCACGTTATGTTTTAAAGGCAAATCCGAGGGGCTAAAGTGGAACAGATGAAAGTTGATAACAAATTAAAAAGGTCTATACACACACACAAACACACATACGTGCGTGTTCTTGAAGCTTCAGGAGCTCTCAAGAGCTCCAAACCCTAATTCAACCAAATCACCAAATTGAAGGGTGAATCGAAGCCTAAATTCAAGAAGGAACACGGATTAATGATCACCTTCACGAGGGGATCATAAGGTATGTCTTAAATCTAAGATTTGTGATCATGTGTGAAGTGGGTTATGTTCAAATCCGTGAGTTAATATGAAATTAATCATGTACAAGGGTTAGGATCATCGTATAGAACATGTGGTACGTATGGTTTGTGTTAATTTGATGGTTAGAGATGAAACCCGTTAGTTAGGGTGAAGATAATGACTAGAATCACCACCTATGTAAAAGTCTTGTTGAAAGATTTATGTATTATGTGGGTATGATGAATTATTGTTAGATAAATTAGGAGAAATATGATGATAATATGGTTGATGTTTATTTGGGAATGATACATGATGATTAGTAGTAGGTTTTGATGGGTTATGTATTAGTTTAGAAGAATTATGCATGAATTAGTTGTACATTGTGCTTAAAAGGTAGTACACACACTAAGCGTATGATAAAATGTATATAGTGTTGTCCGTATAGTCGACTATGATGTTACGAGTATATGATGATAAGTCGATAGTTAAATATGGTTAATAGTTGACTCTTGAGAGTCAACTAAGTATAAGAAACATGATTTGACTCGTTGTCGTAAAGGTGGGATTATAGGAAGTCGTTTGGTACATGTTATGTTAATATGCGTTAATTGTGATTACCTGATGAATTACATGAGTTGAAAGGATATGAAGTTGATTATATGTTTTATGTTTGTTAGAAATAACTAATGAAAGTTAAGTGTGAAATATGCGAGTGATGTGATTGTTAACATGTACAAATGAGTATGCTAATAAGAGCGTGATTTCGATGAAATGAAAGCATAGGAATCACGTCGAGATGGGCTCAAGCATGAGGTGTTAACGGGTCAAGAAGAGGCAAGGAATCGGATACGAGCACGGACGCATAAGGTAAGTGATTTCCGTAATCACTTCTTAGTTCAATTAAGTAATAAAGTGTTTTAATTAATTAAACATGATGTTTGAGGTCAAATATGTGTTGAAGTCTTTCGTCATAAATGATGGGATTAAAGTTTACCAAAATGCCCTTGATGGGTATTTTGGGCAAACGATCTTAAAAGTAGTTTAGAAACAAGTTATTCGATTAGTGTAATGTTTTGGACAAGTATGGAAGTGGGGAGTATGGTTTTGTTAGTCATGGACCAATTAATGCGCAAATACCCTTAACGGGTCAAAATAAGCATATGAACGATAATGTGTTAAGAGGATGCAAGACATCCAAGAATTTAGTAATTTATGATAGACGGCACTGATATTATTAGGTTTATAAGAGGTTATGGTAAAACAAACAAGTTATGTTGATGAATGCATGAACGGGTCGAAATTTGGTAAGAGGGTAATAAGCCGAAGAGTTAAAAGTCGGAAATTTTAATATGTCGGATGTTGGATTTTAACTCCATTAGATAGAGAATTAAATTACGGACGTATAGGAAAAAGAATCGGGTAAAACGGATCAAAAACGAGAGAGTTATGCTCGTTTCCGTGAAACCGGATCGTGCTGGGAATATGCAGCATTCAGCTGCAACTTTTCTGTGAAAACAGGGGCTTGGCGTGACGCCAAGGCCCTAGGCGTCACGCGAAGCCCCCCCTGTTTGGCGAAAATTGTTCGTTTGCTCCGTTTTGTCTTGGGAACTCGTTCAAACGCGTTTTAAGTTGCGTATGACTAATTTAACTGACGTTTTTATGAGCATACGTGTATGCACATATGTAGATATGCATGTATTATCGTAGATGTGTATATATGTGGGTACGTACGCAATTGATTATGTGTGAACATATGATAATGATTAAAGGGGATCGTAAATATATTTGTAGGTATGTATGTAGGTATATAAGTATGTATGTTTTATAAATGTAAGTAAGTAGATGCGAATGTATGTATGTAGGTATGAATATAAGTGGTGTGGGCGAATGAATGCATGTGTGTAGGCATGCAAGTAGGCAGATATGAGCCTATGCACGCATGTAGGGTTGCGTGAAGACATGTAAGTAGGTAGGTATGAATGTACATGATAATGTATGTATGTACGTAGGTAGATATCTAGGTATGTAAGTATGCATGTACGAATGTATGTACGCAAGGCTTCAATGTGGTCGAATATTGATATTATTAATAAAGTACCTTGGGAATGAAGAGTAATGCAGGTACAATATTGTAGCCTCACCAAGGGTATTGATGCACGGATGAAATGCTTAAATGTACAAGGATAACGGAATAAAAAGAATACGAGGATGAATCTTTGTTTATATTTTTAATGTGAGCTAATGTTATGAATGTTTATGGTGAGTGCAGGTTGTACGAGACTCGAAGGGTCACCAAGGAGTAGAGATTGAAGACCGAGTCACAAGCTAGATTGTACGGGAGTGTTAGAGTACGTAATTGAGAGAAGCTAAGTTATGTTTTCTTATTGTAAATAAGTTCACTAAATGTATTTATTGAGAAAGAGTTAACCTTAAAAATGAATTTAAGCACGTCAAGATGTTTATAATGAAAGAAAATTTTACGCTACGTATTTCCGCTGCGACTTATGGTCAAACGTGAATTAGGGTGTTACACAATTTGGGCTTGGTGACGAGATAACCAGTCCATACCCAGAACTATGTCGAAACCGGCTAACTTTAAAGGAAGTAGGGACAAAGGAAAAGAGTGGTTCTTAATGGATATGAAACATCCATCTAATATGGTTGAGGCGGTTTCTAAGGTGCCATCTGCTAATTCCACCTCATACTTCACTCTTAGGGTTTTAACAGGTAAATTCAGCAATTTGCAAAACTTATTATCTACAAATGATTTATCAGCGCCTGAATCAAAAAGCACTCTTGCATAGACATCATTTATGAGAAATGTACCTGTTATCACATTGTCATCTTGTACTGCTTCCTTTGCATCCATTCTGAAGACCCTAGCATTGGTCTTTTTTCCTTCATCAGCCTTCTTTGCTAGTTTTGGGCAGTTAGACTTGATATGCCCCTTCTCATTACAGCTGTAGCAGGTTGCATCCTTCAACTTTTTGCAATCCAAGGTCTTGTGTTCCTTGGACTTGCATATACCACAGGCAAAAGTTCTTGACTGAGTCTGCGAGTTCGATTCATATTTGCACTTCCCGAAGTGCTGTTTCTTGCAGACTTTTCACTTGGGCATATCACCAGATTGATGCCCATCCTTCTTTGACTCAGACCCTTTCTTGTGGTCATTGTTTCCTCGGTGTTTCTTGTTTGACCTTCGCGAATTGTCATCTTCACGTTTCCTTTTCTCGGCGTCCTTGTTCCTCAATAATCTTTGTCTGACCGCGTCCAGTGTGAGGGACAAAGATATATCAGCCACAGATCTGAAAGTAGTTGGTCGAGAGGCCTTCACGCTTGCCTTTATCTCTGGGGCTAAACCCCCAATGAAACGAGCTATTCTTTTGGGTTCCGGGATCACCAGATACGGAACCAACCTCGACATTGTATTAAAGCTCGTGAGGTAAGCTTGGCAATCTAGATTTGTCATTACCAATGAAAGAAAATCTGACTCAATCTTTTCGACCTCGTGCTGAGGACAGTAGTTCTCCCTGATGAGGGCAACGAATTGTTCCCATGATATGTTGTACAATGGAATCTTCGCAGTAGCTTGGATCAACGATCTCCACCAGGCTAAGGCCTCACCTTTGAATGATTGAGACACTAACTTGACTATATCCCTCTCAGCGCACCCGCTGATATCCACTACTGTGTCCATCTCATCTAACCACGTCATGCAGTCAATGGCTCCTTTTTCCCCAGTGAAATCCCTGGGTTTGCATGAAACAAAGTGTTTGTAGGAGCAACCCTTATCACGGGGTCCTTGATTCAGCATGATCTTTTGAGACGGAGCACTGTTGTGGTTTGAGGAGTGTCGATCATCATCTTTCTTGGGTTCTTCCTTCTTGGAGGGAGGCTTGCTGTGAGCCTCAGAATGAGTCCTCGGCTTTGAATGCGGTGCAGATAGGGTCCTACTTCGAGTCCCGCTATAATCTTCATACTGCCGCTCCAAGGCCTTTGTAACAGCGTTGTTTATTAACGCTTGCAGTTCAGCACCCGTTATATTAACTCGGGCATTATCATTATTCTCCCTTGGGTGACTATTAATTCCGTCCGATTAGGCCATTTTAATTTGAACTGTTACATAAGATAATGACAATAGTTTATTTGGGAGTTTATTATGGAATTGCCCCTTAGGGTAATTCATTAACCATGGTAAACATGGACCATATTTGGTTAATTTGTTACTCACATTTATTTAGGATTTCTATTATAATTTATCCTAATTATAAACAATAACAGTATTATTAGCATACAAGGCCTAGTAACAGGGACATTTTAAATTATAAGCCATGATTTCAGAGAATCAAGGCATGAAGGTTTGAACATAGTTCTTTACCTTTTTCAGACAGGGTCGCAGACTATTACTGTCTTTTGTCTCATATGAAAATGAGCAGGGCCCGTAGGCATTATATTACCAGTGTATGGTCAAAATATGTTCATCTTAATTGATGATTTAAACCCATGATTCATAGATCATTAAGTTGGGTTAGGAATCTTTGGAAGAATCCTTATATAAAAATGACGTGTGTGATTTTTAACGAATCACGTATGCCAGGAGCGTTAACATGTTTTCAGATGTTAACTGGGATTTGAATCTTTTTAACAGGTTTTACCATCTTGGCCAGGTCTTATAATGACATGCAGACTAGGTAATACCTTTAAGATTCTTAATTAATATTTAAATAGGCAGATATATTTTTTAAAAGGAATGATTTTGATTCATTTATTTCATATATAATTTATTTATGCTTATAATGGCAAAAATGAAATTTATAAACTAAACATTCCATTAATTATTAAAGATTACACATCGCCCTAAACGGGACTTTTTTTTTAATAGACAAATTACCCACGCAGGGGTTTAAACAAAGACTTACCCACGCAGGGGTCAAACTAAAATACTAGTCCACGCAGGGACTTAAACAAACAACATACCCTCGTAGGGGTTAACAGAAAGATAGGCCCATGCAGGGGCTCCAAAGATAACTATACCCACGTAGGGGTCAAAACAGCAAGACAGACCCACGCAGGGGCTCAACTGATACAAGGAAATTTTAACAACAATGGAAGGATTCAATGGTCCTTCTTGCTCTTCCCTTTTATTAAACTTGTCAATCCCTGGAAGAAACTTTGTCGCTCCCTGCGATCTCTGTGAAAATCTCGCTCGACTTGGTCCAACCTTTGAAGAATTTCTTCCCGTTCGGGTGGGGAAAACCGTGGCGGCGGCGATTGTTTCCGAATTATAGGTCTAGCAGGTATTTGGTACCCATGAGTTAGGTACCCTACTCCCCACGGAGCTCCATACGGTCCTTCAGGATGAAGGGTGTTATAGTTGCCTGCAACCAAGTATGGATCGGCTTCAGCGTAATTATAGTTGGTGTGAACCGACTGCTCAAACGGGTTATATGCCATTGAACCAGTGTAGGCAGGAATTGGGTTATCAAAACCCATCGGTGGTGGCTGCGGTGCAACTGGGTTTGAAGGTCCACCCATTTGCGGGTCTTCCTGTAGTGGCGGATAATGACTGCCACTTGAGTGATGAGGAGAGCTGAAGTGAAAATCCCCTCCACGCGCGGACATTCGCGTGCCTGTCCTCCTATGCCTCGGCGGTTCTGGAAGTGCTTGATGAACTGGCGGTGGTGGAGGCGGTGGCGTGACTGCCACAAATCGTGAATCCCCAGAGGGATCCTGCTGCTGCTGCTGGTGAGGCGACGAATGATGCGAGGGTGTAAAATACCACTCGAACTGGTTAAACCGTGCCTGGTAACTGTCCGGACCACGGTAGGGTGATCCATGAAAACACGAACCATCAGAGACCTCGATAGGATGGTTGGGGGTCCCGGTTGCAGGCTCGACGAGATCCGTGTCCTCGTCCATGTCCTCTGCATGATCGCCGGAGAAATGATCCTCTTGCCCCAATGGGTTAAAACCCACTGGTTCTTGTATGTAGTTTGCCGGGTTAAACAGGCCCCGAAAAACAGGAGTGGGATCTCCAAAGGAATGGTGCGATAGGGATCGCTGTAGAGGTATATAAGAAGGTTGAGAGTTATCGGGCTCGTTCTCTGACTGTGGCCCATAGGAGTTACGAAAGGGAGGCGTTGAACTGTGTGAAATAGACCGTCTAGCAGACTCGAAAAGGTTCCTCCTATTCTCTCGAGGATCGGCACTTGCAGTGGTAGAAGGAGCTTGCCTGTGCGAAGGCCAGGCCTCGTGGTCATTGGGGGCGGTGATTGGCCCCTTGCCTCTTCCTCTTAGTCTGAAAAATCTTGGCGGCATATTTAATCCTGTCAATATAACATAAGATAACGACAAGAATATATAAAGGACAAAACAAAACAAAACAAAACAAAACAAATTAGAATTTGTCCTATGTTATTTGTCTAGACTCGAAAGTTTTTAGGAATGTGCAATTGTGTCATTGAGATTAAACACAAAAGGCTAGTGTTTAATTCACTCAATGTTGGCTCTGATACCAACCTGTCACACCCCGACTTTCCACGTATTATCGGTGGGCCCGGTGGGGATTATCGTGACGTGGTTGGCAACATAATAGTCAAACAACACAATATTTAAATGCACAGCGGAAGCAAAATGAAAGATGAATTTCAACTTTAATAAATAGTAATATCATGTATCACAAACAGTTGAAAGTTTATCCACAGGTGGATTAAAATAAAATGGAAACGGTAGTTCAACAGACGTTAGGCATCTTAAGCTTTGCGAGACTCTTTATTGATGCTAAGGAGAAATCCAGCCTATTACGAGTAGTACCTGCACTTAATCTTTTTGGGAAAATACGTCAGTTTACACTGGTAAATACAATTAACCGACTCATTTTAAAAATGATTAAAAATTGATTTGGAAGCACGTGGCATAAACATTTTTATAACTTGGGATAATTATTTAAATATATAAACTTGTAAAAGGATTACATGTTCCTTATGCGTTTAGTAGCCCGGTTCGTGCCGGGTTAAAGATCAATAGACACACCACATTATTTATTTATGCACTGACGGGTGTACGCCTACACCCCGCGCTTAGGTCGTGGCCATTTCGTAAAATGATGCCAAGGATATCCGGGACATGGTCATTAACCCCCCAAAGGCGTTAAGCAAACAAAACATATTTAAACGGGTCATCTCGATAATACTTAACCACCAATCGATTAAGGTCGAATGCCCGACCAAGCGGTATTTTATATATCGTACCCCAAGCCCGTATAAGAGAAAATAAGTTAAAAGTATTTACCTTTGCAAGTATAATTCACAAACAGCAAATGCAAGTAGCTTTTACTGGTCTTCCTATTCTGGAACGAAGGTTTATAATAACCTATTAGAATCCTAACGGGTCTTTAATTAAGCCTAAACTTAGACCGGTTAGTTTTAAAGATACGGTTCGTACGCACGATTAAGCGAAGACCGGAATAGAATGTGATTTAGACCCGACAAGTTTGAATACTTGCCTTATATGGGTAATCTAAGCACATTCTGAATTTTGAGATAAAACCGATAAGGTTTGACCCGTTTCGGCTAATTTATGCAAACTAGTTACATAAACCGCACCGAACGTGCAAGAGGCGTAACGGGTAATCATGAGAGCCATATACAGGTTTCCTAAGTTAATATGCCTCAAATATGTTGTGACATCAGTAAGATATCTTTTATTATGCCCGAAACGAATTTAAACACAAACTATGCCCCGTAGGGGTAGTTTGGTCATTTGCAAGGTTATAAAAGAGTTTAAGTAGTAATCTGAGTACAGGTCTGATATAATCAGCAAAAATACTTAATTTAATAAGTTATAATAGTAGGGTATTGTATATATGTGAAATGTATCATTTATAACCAAACTATGCACCGTATGGCATTTTGGTAATTTCACATAAGCCAAAAAGCTCAAAACTAAAGTCTGAGTTAAACAACTTTTGCTTACTGTTAAAATATTATAATTTACCTAAAATATCAGTAGGTATCAACCCTTGTATGTTTAAAATAGTTGTAGTACATAATATGCGTTAAAAACGCTTAAAAAGGCGATTAGAAGCCGTTTCCGGGTTCTATATATAAAACTGATATTTTTATTATCCCAGAAAGTTTAAAATAATTTATTTATCATATGAAATCAGTAGCAAAAGGTTTGGGGTCAAGAAGATATGTAAAACTCATTTTATAGCCCAAAAGGGCAAAACCGACAATTACCGGATTAAGCTTATAACTCTAAGTTATGCTCAGCCTAAAATTAATTAAAAATCTTCAAAAATCCCAAAATAATATATTACATCAGTGGGTAATAAGTTTGATATCAAAAAGTAGGCTTAAATAGGCTATACACTAATTATGTCGTTTAATCGCTAAAAAGCTTTCTAATTACGCTAATGAGCATAACTCTCAATCTACACCTCAAACTGATGTCAAATTTTGGGTGCAAGTTTATAAATCAGTAACTAAGGTTTCTACTCTTTTATATTTTCAAAAATCACGTTTTATGGTGAAAAGGGCATAATGGTCAACATATAGGCAATTAACGGAATCATGCATATTAATTGGATAACTAATGAACCATGGTGTATAATCACAGAGGGTTATACTAGCATGTAACATGGTCCAATTAGAGCTCTAAGGCATTTCTAAAACATGCTTAAACGGGTCAGAACTGAAAGTCAAAGCAAAAGTCAAATTATGCGACTTTCGGTTCCGAACCGGGTCTCTACTGAAAATTATCGGGTTGAACATGTTTAGACATGTTCTTACATTCATTACCAAGTTATATTAATGATCAAACATGTTGTATAGGTTCTACATTGCTAATTATGCATAAATTGGAAATTAAGCATTCTGTTGACTTTTTAATAACAAGTTTGACCCGACATTTGACTTAGTTAGAATGGGAATCAGAAGGTGCCCTTTTAAGGGTTTATTGCCCACATAATTACCAACTTATAACTACTTTCAATTCGACTAATCACTGGACCAACAATGATTAATCGCTAAGTCAACCGTTAATTACGACGGTTTGACTTTTAAGCTAAAACTAAGTAAAAACTCAACTAAGAAAGGTTAAGCATACTTACTGAAGTCCTATACACGATTAGTGATCACTTGGTCTGCTTTGGAGCTCCAGAAATGATCAGAAATGCAGATGGAAGGTGTGGTTACAAAGTTGCAACACAAGGCCCTTTTATAGTGCTTTAATCACCTTAGATCATTGACAAATCATGCTAGCAATGGCCATGGATCATCAACAGATGTCCCTAAGTGCCTAGGACTGTTTAGGAGTCGCCCATGTAGTGAAAATATCTATTTTGGGTCGGTTATCGCATGAAAATAGGCTGCTGTCTAAAGTTTCTGCATCTGGCCGTCTGACGCGGCCCGCATAAAGTCTTGTTAAGCTTTACGCGGCCCGCCTGAATCCTGTCGTCAGATTTCAAATCTTTCCATTATTGTATCTTGGCTCTTGGCTCTTTCGAAGGGTCATGCACTATATAAATTGCATTTTGAGCCCTCCAAATTTACCTATAAGGGTTTTAAGACTTATACCCATTTTGTTAAGTCCTTGGTCACTTCATGTTTACCCGAAAAGTCATAATTTTCAACGTTTACGCTTTAACCCCTTGTATACGAATTTGATCATAACTTTCTCATACGATAATGAAACTTTATGAAATTTATATCGTGCATTCTAGTGAGCATAATTAACCGTTACAAAGCTTCGGGTTTGCTAAAAGGTCACTCGGAGGTATACTTTAAACATGTTGACACATTTAACCCCTGTAGTTTATAATCTCTCACTTTCTTTCATATTTAGCTTCGTATGATCCATGATTTATTCGTTTGAAGGTATAAACATCATGTAGGGTTATTGTAAAGTATATTTATTCACTGTTGACATTTTGAACCCGTATATTCATATACTTTTCATGTTTGTCAACTTTAGTCCCTCTAGAGTATACTTTCACACGTTCAAACTTATGACACATGTCAACACATTATAGGACGTGAAATTTTTCTCAAACTCAAAATGAAAGGGAAAAACCTTTCATCACCCCATTTGGATGATATCCAATTACACTTAAATGTGGGGGTAACTTGCATATATTGCAAACGCATGACCAAGTTGAGTACACAATGGTTATATGGAGTCAATCGAGTAGATTGGACTCGAATGCCAATTGGTTAGATTCAAAATCTAGTAAGATGTCAATCATGACACACCAAAGGCATGGTGAAAACGTGTCTAGCCATGAATTGAGTTTCATGTCATTCTAAAGACAAGGTACATGTCACGGCCCCCGACCCGGTTTGACCCGTTTCAGGAGCCGCGGGACAGAAATCCCGTGGTATTTTAATTAACAGCGGAAGTTTCTTCAGGATCTTTTTAAAACTGAAATATTTCCCGATTATTTTATTTCACAATTCGAGATAAAACCCGTAATTTACAATCTTGAGATTTCCAAAAGAAATCTTTTATTTTACAAAACATGTTTCTTTATTTTATACTGAGCCACTTTCTTAAGTTGATAGTGCTTCCCAACACTTTTCCTAGATCACAACAGATCACCTGAAACATGTTTGAAAAAGGTTTTGTCAGCGGGAAATACTGAGTGAATCATTCTATTTTCTAAAATGACACGTTTGTTATAATTTACAGTATTAAGAGCGATTACAATGTCTCTATCTTTTAATTAACTGATCCAGTTGTCACTTGACCGGACTTGTGACTGTGGACATATCACTTGCTGGGTCCGTTCACCCACAAGTGATAAATAATTAGTAGCTATGTTCACATCCCCCCACATACTGGCAGTAATTTCAGATTACATAGACTTAATCCCTGTAATTATAAAACATGCTTTTGTAAATAGATTTGATAAAAAGAGAATGACTCACTTTGCAGATTTAACAGAGCTTATTCTACTGATTAGCCTTGATAACCTAGTTTAAATAATCAGGCACACAAACTAGGTTAGTAACTTAATACAGCATTTACGATAACTCACGAGATTACAACCTTCACAAAGAATTACAAAGTGCGATACTTAAACATCCATCGATTTAACGACGAATGACAAGGCATAAACCCTAATGTGGGCAGCACTTAAACATCCATTGGATAGTTTAATCGATCGGACATTGAATCGTAGCAGCGATCGAGTTATTACCCTGAATTGTGGCAGCACTTCGTGATCAGTGTGTGTTTTGGGACTGTTTTGAGTATAACTCAGCGTACAATTTGAAATTGAACGTCGAACGAACACTCAATTGCATGAAACAGACTATCCTATTTATACGTGAAATTGACATCTCCCGCGTGTCGCGGAAGATGTCGTGGACCCTGTCGCGACTCGCCTGGGGTACCAACCTACCCTAGGGTAGCCTTGTCACTAGTATAGGCCTGCTGAGTCGATTTCGTGTTATTTCGAATTTTTGACAGCGTTTTCAGTAGATAACTCTAACTAGGGTTTACCCCCCCTTAGTTTTAGGGGCCCTAATCCTGATTCCAAATGTTCTGAAAAATTTAGGGTTTGTGCAGAATCACTTGGGTTTCTCAATTAGGGTTTCCTATTGGACAATTTAATTAATTAAATATGACTTTTGATGAGAGTTGTTACATTATCCCTACCTTAATAAAAATCTCGTCCTCGAGATTTACTGGAATAAGTGAGGATACTTTCGCTTCATTTCTGATTCCAGCTCCCAAGTATATTCAGCTCATCTCTTTGAATCCCATCTGACTTTGACTAAAACTAGTCATTTATGTTTGAGAAACTTGATCTTTCGATCCTCAATTTGAAGAGGTTTCTCAACAAATTTCAGCTTTTCGTTTACCTCTATATCTCGAAGAGGTACTACCAGTGATTCATCTGATAAGCATTTCTTGAGATTGGATACATGAAATACATCATGTACTCCTGCTAATTCTTCTGGTAGTTGTAAACGATAAGCAACTGGTCCTATACGTTGGATCACTGAAAATGGTCCTACGTACCTTGGACTTAGCTTTCCTTTCTTTCCGAATCTAACTACTCCTTTCCAAGGAGAAACTTTTAACAATACTTTGTCTCCAACTTGAAATTCTAACGGCTTGCATCTATTGCCTGCATAACTTTTCTGGCGATCTCGAGCCGTCTTCAATCTTTCCTTGATTTGAGTAATCTTATCAGTCGTCTCTTGCACTATTTCAGGACCTGATAATTGACTTTCTCCTATTTCTGCCCAACAGACTGGAGTTCTGCATTTTCTTCCGTACAATGCTTCAAATGGGGCGGTTTCAATACTTGAATGATAGCTATTGTTATAGGAGAATTCAATTAATGGTAAGTGATCATCCCAATTTCCACCAAAATCTATTACACATGCTCGAAGCATGTCTTCTAGAGTTTGGATCGTCCTTTCACTTTGTCCGTCTGTTTGTGGATGGTATGCCGTACTCAGATTGAGTCGAGTTCCCATAGCTTGCTGGAAGCTTTTCCAGAAATGAGAAGTAAAACGACTATCCCTATCCGAAACAATGGAGAGTGGAACTCCATGTAAGGATACAACTTCATCTACATATAATTTAGCCAGTCTTTCCATGCTAAAGGTTTCTTTCATAGGTAAAAAGTGAGCTGATTTGGTTAATCGATCCACAATTACCCAAATTGCATCATTACTTTTTCTTGTTTTGGGTAACTTAGTAACAAAATCCATTGTTATAAGTTCCCGTTTCCATACTGACATTTCTAATTGTTGTAGTAACCCTGAAGGTTTCTGATGTTCTGCCTTAACTTGTGAACAAGTGAGACATTTAGAAACATATCGTGCTATGTCCTTTTTCATTCCTATCCACCAAAAGTTCTTTCTTAAATCTTGGTACATTTTATTGTTTCCTGGGTGCATAGTATACCTAGATTTATGAGCTTCTTCTAAAATCTTAGGTCTTAAGTCTCCCTGCTTAGGTACCCAAATTCTACTTTTGTGGAATCTCCAAATTCCATCTGCTCCTTGTTCTAATTCCTTTATTCGTCCTTTCATTCCTTCAGCATCATCCTTGATTGCTGTAGTTTGAACATTCTTCAATTGTTCCATTAAATCTATTTGTAGATTTAATCTGAGAGCACGAACCCTTCGTTGTTTTTCATAATACTTACGACTTAAGGCATCTGCAACTACATTTGCCTTTCCTTCATGATACTGAATATCACAGTCGTAGTCACTTAGGATTTCCATCCATCTCCTTTGCCTCATGTTTAACTCTTTTTGCCCAAATATATATCTTAAACTTTTGTGGTCTGTGTAGACAGTAAATTTACTTCCGTAAAGATAATGTCTCCAAATCTTAAGGGCAAAAATTACGGCTCCTAATTCTAAATCATGAGTCGTATGGTTTTCTTCGTGCTTTTTCAATTGCCTTGAAGCATATGCAATCACCTTTTTACGTTGCATAAGCACACATCCATATCCTAGTTTTGAAGCATCACAATATACTTCAAAATCTTCAGTTCCTTCTGGTAAGGCTAAGATTGGTGCATTTGTTAATTTCTGCTTCAATCTTCTAAAGGCTTCTTCTTGCTTAGGTCCCCATTCAAACTTAACCGCTTTACAGGTTAGCTTAGTTAATGGTACGGCTATCTTGGAAAAATCCTTAATAAACCGTCTATAATACCCAGCTAAACCTATAAAACTTCTTATTTCCATTGCTGTTTGTGGAACCTTCCATTTGGTAATTGCCTCTATCTTAGCAGGATCTACGTGAATACCTTCGTGATTTACCAGGTGTCCTAAGAATTGCACTTCCTTTAACCAAAATTCACACTTCGAGAATTTGGCATAAAGCTTTTCTTTTCTTAACAAGGTTAAGAGTGTATGAAGGTGTTCACAATGCTCTGTCTGACTTTTGGAATAAATAAGTATATCGTCTATAAAAACAATTACAAATTTATCCAAATATGGTTTACAGATCCTATTCATCATGTCCATGAATGCAGTAGGTGCATTTGTTAACCCAAAGGGCATGACTGTAAACTCATAATGACCATACCTAGTTCTGAAAGCAGTTTTAGGTATGTCTTCTTCTTGTACCTTCAATTGATGATATCCGGAACGTAAATCTATCTTAGAAAAATATCTAGCTCCTTGAAGTTGATCGAATAGATCATCAATCCTAGGTAATGGGTATCGATTCTTAATTGTAACCTTATTCAATTCTCTATAATCGATACACATTCTCATTGAACCATCCTTTTTCTTAACAAATAATACTGGTGCTCCCCAAGGAGATGAACTAGGTTGTATGAATCCTTTACTTAGTAATTCATCTAATTGCTTTTTCAATTCTAACATTTCTGTAGGTGCTAACCGATAAGGTGCCTTGGCTATCGGTGTAGTTCCTGGAATTAAATGAATCCTAAATTCTACCTCCCTATCTGGTGG
Source organism: Helianthus tuberosus (assembly GCA_030545235.1). Lineage (NCBI taxonomy): Eukaryota > Viridiplantae > Streptophyta > Magnoliopsida > Asterales > Asteraceae > Helianthus > Helianthus tuberosus. Next base: position 22,015,420 of record CM060397.1, read on the forward strand.
TAACCCTGGTAATTCTTCTGAAAATACATCTGGGTATTCGGAGACTACTGGTATTTCCTTAAGATCTTTACCCTTAGTACTAATGATTACTGAAATCATATATACTATTCCTTGTTTTCGTTCATAATTAGCAACTTTCATTACTGATATGAACTTCATGGGCTTACGTGGTTTATCTCCTGTAATCCTAATCATTTCTCCGGTGGGTGATTGAATTTCTATGGAATTCTGATCACAAAGGATTCTAGCATGGTTGGCTACTAACCAATCCATTCCTAATACAACATCAAATTCAGCTAAATTCATCGGCAATAGTTTTGCAGAGAACTTATGTCCTAAAAGTTCTATGTTTTCTTCCTGCAAAACTTTATCTATTTTAACTGAATTTCCGTCTGCCGTTTCAACTGTAAAAATCTGCCTAATATTGGTTAAAGGTAAATTAAGAGCTTGGTAGAATGAAGTATTTATAAAACTTTGGTTTGCACCAGAGTCAAATAATACTTTGGCGTAAATGTTGTGAACTAAGAACGTACCCGATATCACATATGGGATGAGTTCTGCTTCTTGAGTGGTTAGTTGGAATGCCCTGGCATTCTTCTTAATAGTTTCGTCGGTCGCCTTGGTTTTGTTGTCTGCTGGTTTGATTAATTTAGGACATTCTGTTTTGAAATGTCCTGCCTCTCCACAATTGTAACAAATTATGGATGTCTTCCTGCAATTTTCTTCACGATGCCCTACAGTTTTGCAAAAATTGCAATATACCTTGCATTTTTCAAAATGTTTCTTTTTGCAATTTTGACAGAACGGCAAAGTTGAAGATTGCCCTGTTCCTCTTCTCTTGAAATTGCTATTATTACCCGTACGAAATCCCTGGGTAATTTTCTGAGCCAATTCTTTCTTTCTGTCTTCATCTCTTGTGCGCACCAATTCATCAGTTAGGGTGTTAGCTAATTCCACAGCATCGTCAATAGTGCGAGGTCTCGCAGCTTTAACAATATTGCGGATTTCACTAATCAGTCCCCAAATGTAGCGAGAAATGAGTACCGGTTCTGGCAAAGCCAGTGTTGGTACCACTCTAGCATATTCAAAGAATGTCGAAGTATAACCGCGACAATCTACACCCATCATCCGATGATTTAGAAACTTATTTGTCATCTGTTCCTTTTCATACTCGGGACAGAATTTTCTTTCTACTAAACCCTTAAATTCTTCCCAAGTCATAGCATAAGCTATTATTCTTCCTTTTGATTGTAACACAGTGTTCCACCATTCAAGTGCTCCTTCCTTGAAGAGATTTGATGCGTACATAACCTGATCATCTTTAGCACATTTACTTATTGCAATTACTGCTTCGGTTTTCTCTAACCAACGCAGTGATGCAGTTGCTCCTTCATTGCCTGCAAATTCAGTGGGTTTACAAGCAAGGAATTCTTTGAAAGTGCAACCAGGCGTTGCAGTTCTCATTTTCTTAGGAAATGGAGCTTGATGTGGTTCTGCATTATGATTGACATGATCATTGCCTCCGTTTACACTATTACTGAAGTTATCTTCAGAAATGTGTTTACTAGGAACGATTTGTTGCGGTTCGATTGGATTCTTTATAGCGGCAACGAATGCTGGAATAGCATTGGCTATCCCTTGAGCAACAATATTTTTGATATCGTGTCTAGTCATATATTGATCTCCTGGATGTTGTTCTGACTGATTAACCTCATTTACTGGTTCATTACCAATGTTTGACATCTGATAATAAATTTTATGTAAATAATTAGTATAAATACAAATATAATAAAACAGTTTGCACATAATCACATTAACATGTATAACCAAAATTTATCAATTTCCCAAGTTTCATTTCTATATATATATATTATATTATGCCTCATACACACGATTATCATACAACATTTTATTGTTAAGTTATTATACATACCGGTTATTATGATTATTTATTAACACATATTCCTGTAAACTCCCATTATCTAGTTAGCTAATTTCTTAAAAACGACGCTCCCTTTCATCATACTTCCAAGTAACTCTTTCTCCCACATCCCTAATCCGATTTCCTGCATCAATCAACTCTTCGCCCCAGAGGCGAAGTTCAGTCAGATTCTCCGGGCTCATAGTTGGGTATAGTGGAGGTTCTGGGTCAACTTGTGGGAAAATGTATCAGGGTTGTTTAAAAGATTTTGGTATTGCCAATCAGTTGTCCACCATTCATCTAATTCTACTGGTAATGGTTGAGGTTGGACAATAGGATCTGGAATAGCAGGTTCCAGATTGATTGGAATTGGAGCTTCTAGTGGATAGCTGAAAAGATCTTCTTCAGTAAATATAAGATTTGGGTTAGCTGGTTCAAGGTTTCCATCGGCAGGTCCGATGAGGTCACTCATTACTAATTTATGATCTAAAACTTCCCAGGGAGTCATTTTCTGTTTCTGCCTAGAACTTTCTCCGACTTCTATTTCTGTTTGCTTAAAACTCTTCTCAGCTTCTATCTCTACTTGATTAACATTTTTCTCAATTTCTACCCCTTTTCCTTTGTCTTTTGGTTCTTCAGTTTTGGTAACCTTTCTTGTTGCTGGCTTTTTCCTACGTACACGCCTCCAGCCCACAAATCTGCTTCTTTTCTTGGGTTTAGGTTTTGCCAGTGGTTTGGATTGAAATTCCATGGGTTCTTCTTTATCAGCGAAGTAACCGGTGAATTCCTTGGAAACTTCTATCTTAACGGGATAAAGGTTAAGATTTTCTAAACCTTCTGATATCTCATTCATGTTGTTTAGCATATATGCAAAATACATACCAAATGTTAAAATAACAAAATTTTATAGATAACCCATAAATATTATTGCATACATAACACAACTGACAAGTAAATTATACTACGATTTATTGTAACTTATTTATTTACTAAATAAGGTTTCTGGAAATAAAAGTGCTAAAACTTTTGAGTATTTAGAGATTTGCATTTTCTGCTACTGTGGCTAGCATATAAAGATTTGCCCATTTCTCATCTAATTTGTCCTCCCAAGGTGATTTATTGATTAAATCCTGGGTTTCTTGTTTAACTTTCTTCTCTCGGTTTTTCCTTATTTCCTCCTGACTTTTCCTAATAATCAAACTTCTTTTATTAGGAGAAAGTGGTTCCTCGTAATGTGCCTTACGGACAAATATTCCTTCTTCAGGAATTATATAAGGTTTTGTTTGGGATGAACTTCCCTTCTCGTTGGATGACCTATTTAGTTTAAGATAGATGTTTGACAGCTTTTGTTTACCCATACTGTAATTAACAAATAATCAGTTAATAAAACACATAATCACATAATTGGCAATCAGTAAAATTAAGTATTTCTAAATACTTAATAGGCTTAAATCAGTGGCTCTGATACCACCTTATTTCTGTCACGGCCCCCGACCCGGTTTGACCCGTTTTAGGAGCCGCGAGATAGAAATCCCGTGGTATTTTAATTAACAGCGGAAGTTTCTTCAGGATCTTTTTAAAACTGAAATATTTCCCGATTATTTTATTTCACAATTCGGGATAAAACCCGTAATTTACAATCTTGAGATTTCCAGAAGAAATCTTTTATTTTACAAAACATGTTTCTTTACTTTATACTGAGCCACTTTCTTAAGCTGATAGTGCTTCACGGCACTTTTCCTGGATCACAACAGATCACCTGAAACATGTTTGAAAAAGGTTTTGTCAGCGGGAAATACTGAGTGAATCATTCTATTTTCTAAAATGACACGTTTGTTATAATTTACAGTATTAAGAGCGATTACAATGTCTCTATCTTTTAATTAACTGATCCAGTTATCACTTGACCGGACTTGTGACTGTGGACATATCACTTGTTGGGTCCGTTCACCCACAAGTGATAAATAATTAGTAGCTATGTGCACATCCCCCCACATACTGGCAGTAATTTCAGATTACATAGACTTAATCCCTGTAATTATAAGACATGCTTTTGTAAATAGATTTGATAAAAAGAGAATGACTCACTTTGCAGATTTAACAGAGCTTATTCTACTGATTAGCCTTGATAACCTAGTTTAAATAATCAGGCACACAAACTAGGTTAGTAACTTAATACAGCATTTACGATAACTCACGAGATTACAACCTTCACAACGAATGACAAAGTGCGATACTTAAACATCCATCGATTTAACGACGAATGACAAAGCATAAACCCTAATGTGGGCAGCACTTAAACATCCATTGGATAGTTTAATCGATCGGACATTGAATCGTAGCAGCGATCGAGTTATTACCCTGAATTGTGGCAGCACTTCGTGATCAGTGTGTGTTTTGGGACTGTTTTGAGTATAACTCAGCGTACAATTTGAAATTGAACGTCGAACGAACACTCAATTGCATGAAACAGACTATCCTATTTATACGTGAAATTGACATCTCCCGCGTGTCGCGGAAGATGTCGTGGACCCTGTCGCGACTCGCCTGGGGTACCAACCTACCCTAGGGTAGCCTTGTCACTAGTATAGGCCTGCTGAGTCGATTTCGTGTTATTTCGAATTTTTGACAGCGTTTTCAGTAGATAACTCTAACTAGGGTTTACCCCCCCCTAGTTTTAGGGGCCCTAATCCTGATTCCAAATGTTCTGAAAAATTTAGAGTTTGTGCAGAATCACTTGGGTTTCTCAATTAGGGTTTCCTATTGGACAATTTAATTAATTAAATATGACTTTTGATGAGAGTTGTTACAGTACATAACTGGATCCAGGTTGAGATCACGAGTTATAAGTCTTATGAATCAACTAAAAGGCAAAAGTGACTAGCGAGTCAAGAACACGTTAGAACAACTGATCTAAACTGAAAATTATTGTTGTTGACTTAGCGAAGTAAACAAATAATTTTGGATCCAACAACCAGTGGGTTGATAATAGATCAGGTTGTGGAATGGGACTAAAGACATGGAAAAGGGGACATGAGGGAAACCTAACCTAGTTGACTGGAGATCCCAAGATCTAGGTTCAATAGGCCAACTTAATCATGAACCGAAGGGTAGTCACTGTGGGGGCATGGCTAATATATATGTTTATGTATAAGCTAGTGTATGTGTTTATATATCCCCCTAAACTATAAAAGGGTGTTTAATTACATCCTAGTCCATTCATATAATATTCAGTGACATTATTGCGAGGTTAAGCATAATATGTGGGTTATTGATTTGTGCAAATCATAGTAAACCATAATGCTTTTAATGATTTAAAGGGAAATCACCTTTGTTGGAGAGAAGTGTGGCCGCTTCGAATGGAATTAGGGCATAATTCCTAGAGCTCCCGCAGAACCAGGAAAGTGCTCCATGAACATTATAGGACACGATAGTGAGGGGATGGCCCGGCTAGGGAAAGTATTGTGTGAATGTATATTGTCGCTTACACAAATGGGGGGTTGTTCAAGGACATCACGTCTACAAAACCCTAGTAGGCTAAGTATGCTTCACAAAGGAAGGTTCAAAGGCAAAACCTACCTATCCTGCAATACTCGACTGTCGAGTTTTCATCGGGGAATTTTGGATGTTTTAATCGATCTCCATTCATATGGGGGATTGTTGGAAATTTAGTGAAAATGAGTTTTTCACTAAATATTTGGACATCAATAATATTTATATATGTGTTGTATAAATAATTATTTATGGGTTTGTGTTCAAACTATGTACAAATAGAGCTAAGATGAATGAGATATCGAAGCATGAAGTTGTATGTTTGGAACAAACAAAGATGAGAAAAATGGATTGAGATTTGTCACCTTGTCCCACATAGGTGGAATGACAAAACTTAAAGTGGTATATAAGGAGGAGCACTCCTTGAAGGCAAACACTAGTGGGGACCCAAAGGGTGCATCGCACCTGCACATATGCGCGCGTGACGTGGGCTTTAGGCCCTATGTAGTGCGCTTTGAACTTCGCACACCGCCTTTAAATTTTTGCCCATGAGCGCGTGGTCAAATACATGGCGGGTCCGCTTATGGCGCACCCTTGGGTGGCGTAGGCGGATGCCATGGCATGGCACATGTCGATGTGGCGCGCGACTACGCAAGGCTATGTGTCCGCGCGAGTTCTAGTGCGGTGGGCGGTGGCACACGAGTATGGATGGCGCATGACCAGGTGGCGTCCTGGTATGCGTAGTAGCATCCGTGTGGCGCGCGACTCAGTTAAGTCAGTCAACCTGGTCTTCACTAGTTACTAGAATGTCATGAATTGATATGACAGTTTCATTTGACCACATTAATTCCATTTTATTGCACATCAATATTGTTTATTACTAGATTGATGATCTTGTTAATTACAATATTAATGGTACATTTTATTACAAATTAATATTGTTTATTACTAGATTGATGATCTTGTTAATTACAATATTAATGGTTAATATGTTTCATCTTTTGTAAGTGTATATATATATATATATATATATATATATATATATGAACGTTGGGTTCATATGGCATGAGATACTAGAGAATCTCAATAACTCAAAAGTGTTAGAAACGAGTTTCTGTCACATTGAGAGGAGAACTCTCAAACTAAACAACTTCACATTTTTCTACTAAATTAGAACACCATTATACCCGGTGGAATCTCAGGCGTGAGAGTCATCTCCGGCAGTACACATACTGTTCCGATTGTTGTACCCTGGGAGACAGACCGTCTGAGAGGAGGCGCGGAATCTGTTTTAAGGGAAGCGTGTCGAACACGTGCCTCAACCAAAAGCATCAACATTTTTGCTTGTCTTGCAGCGGAGTTTGGATTTCGTAGGTGTGGTTGAAGTTTCCAAAGACATCGACTTGAATCAAGATTGGTACAATTATATAGTATTTTATATTCATTTATTTAGTTTTTGTAACCGGTATTGTACTAGTTGAATTTCCCACAAATAACGAGAGTCTCGTTATTATTTATTATATATTTTGTAATATATTTTTATTAAAAAGTGAACCTATTTCCTACATTTCATTGTACAACCGATCATTCCAGTTCTGGGGTTGTACCTTTTTCATTGTTTTACTAATAGTGACTGTGGTAGATGACTTTTATAGTCGTCTCCCGAGGTTTTGTGCCGGCGATCTATACTAATCAAGGGCTTTCCTCGCTATATCGAGTGTTCTTCGTTGTTTTACTCTTACTTTAATCTCATTATCCTAAGCCATATTCCGATATTCTTGAGAGTATCTTTAGCAAACCAAACAGTTTGTTTATATCAACACTAAGCACTTTCATTTACAAAATCAATAACAACTTTTTTGGCAATAGATCTCAGTACTTAAAGATTAGCACACTGCCTCACTTAACAAATTTGATTATCAAATTACAGGTATTTTTCTACCAAAACAATGAACATTCATTTTTCTCAAACACCAGGTTTGTGAGATCTTGAGAACATCAAGTAAGTGGTCCTTGATTCCGTTAAAGAAATATATTATTGTATGTGAACTTGTAAAACAATTTAACGTGTCTAGAATTTTATAAAAGCTCTATTGATGCTTTAGTTTAATTTTAAAAATTGCAATTTATGTCAATCCTAGATTCGTAGGAGCAGGGGGCGGATTCAAGTTAAAATACCGGGTTTACATGAACCGATTCAGTTTGTAATATTTAGCGTAAACCTATTTACAAAATAGAGAAGGAACCTATAAATAAATTTTAGGTGAACCCATAACAAAAATATTTAGTGTTGTAGTGGTATAACAAAAGTATTTAGCGCCTTTTTTTGTTCCATTTTTTCCTTTTTCAATTGTTAAAACCAATGTTTTAAAAACCGGTTTTTAAGTCATACCGGGTTGGCCTCTAAAATGGTTTAACCGGTTGAACCGCGCTACTAGTTAACCCTATAAATTCCATCAAATACAAATCCATCTAAAAAAAATCTAATCTCAACTATGATTTATGTAACTTATCATAGTTTTATCTAAAAACAACTATTTTTTATTGTAACTATTAAGCATTTTAAGAATATTTTTATTAGTTATAAACAATATTGCATTGTACGAGGTGAGTAACAATTTCAACAACAATGAACTATTGGAATAGAAGACACTAGGTTAATTACCGGAAATATGGAAGATCGATATTACCTTAATATTGTATTTTATTAAAATTAAGAAATCAAATATTAAGATAATGCAAACCGGTACAACAGTTTGAACCGATAGAACCGGATTTACCGCCGGTACATAAGACATACCGTATTCGGATTTTAACGGCTTTTATCGTACCGGACTCATGTCCGATATCCAGTTTAACCGGTATAACCGGCCGGTTTATTTAAAACAATGGTTAAAACCCATGTTAGGGTTAAACTAAAAAAACAACACGCCTGCCCCCCTCAACCTCCAGCGAACAGCCGTCTCCCACCTCCACCTCTAGTCGTCCACCGCCGCAGTGCCGTCCACCTCCACCTTTCCGGCGTCCACCACTCCAAATCTCTCTCACTCTCTCAGGTGTGCTATAACTTGTTGATGTTATCATGTTAATTTTCAATTTCTTGTCTTTTAATATTTAAACTATGATTAGTGATGTTAATTTATAGTGTGTTGAAACATAGATTTTTTTTATGTTAATTTAACTTGTTGTATTGAAGCTTAGAAGTTAGCCATTTAGGGATGTTGTTGATGCAGGGAAGGTGTTCGACGAAATGTCATTGAAATTGGACAGTTGAGCTAAAGGAATTGTTTATATTTGTTGATTGAAGTGTACCCTTTTAAGGAAATTATTATTTAACCAAGATATTGATAATAGAGAGAATTAATTAGTTCCGGTTAGAGTTGTTGATTATTCAGTATGTGGTGAAAGTAGATGAGGATGTGAGATCAAACATAGCAAGTTAGCAACTCTTAAATCCACACTTAAGTCAAGAGTTAGAAAATTATGACATAAGTTGCAGGTATCAAACTAAGAATTCTTTTTCTTTTTTTCATGCATTCAATATGGCTTTTTTGATCATTAACTCTCTTGAGAAATGAATCACGCTCCAAGCACATGAGGAGGTCGACATGTAAAGCCATCTCACCTTGCATAAGAGGTGTACAAAACCTGGTTTTGGACCCAAACCGGTTCGGTTTATATACCGGCCCGTTTTTTTTAGTTTGGTCTTAAACCAGTTTGGCTCAAATCTGTTCGGGTTAAGAACCGGTTTTAAAGTTGAAACCCCCCAACCCACCCAAACCAATCTGGATCGGGTTCAAACCCGGTTTTAGCGTTTAAACCAGTTTTTTTTTTTTAAACTGTTGTAGTTGTTTTAGAGTTTGGATACTTTACAAACAACAAAAGCCCAACAACCCCCTTTCGCCTGTGCTACCGTTGCTCCGCCGTCACCGCAACCACCGCCGCCGTAGGGCCGCTTGTGATCTTGCTCTGGGCCTCTTTTCTCGCTGTTTCTCAGTACTCTCTCTCTCTCTCTTACGCATTCAGTTTGTGACTTTGTATTCATTATTTTATTATTTTAATTTTACTATTTAGCTTGCAAAATTCAGATTGATTGTTGTAATGAGCCTTTGATTATGTTGGATGAATAACGTATGTTAATATTAGGCTGTGTTATTCGAATGGATTATCATCATCATCATCATCATCATACTCAGTATATCCCACCAATAGCAAAGCAAAGGTAGGGTCTGAGGAGGGTAAGATGTAGACAGCCTTACCTCTACCCTGTAGAAATAGCATAGTTATTGATAGCGAATAGCGACAAATAACGACAACGTACCTATATGCTACGTCGCGATAGCGATGAAATAGCGCCCGCTATTTCGTGTTTAGCGATAAGGTAGTTAAAAATTTAAGAAATAAAAATAGCTATCTATAAATTTTTTTTATATATATAATGTTTATTTTATTCCTTTTTATGTATAAAAATATAAGTTTAAGGACCAAATGTAAGCTAGTGAAAATAGGGGGGGTTAAATGTTAAGATACACAAACCAATTTTACACTTTTTGTGTAAATTTTACAAGTTTTAGGGGGTAAATATAACTTAATGAAAGATAGAAGGGTTAAAAGTTAAAATATATAATCTTATTTAACCCTAAAAAAGGCTACAACCTAATAAAAACGCAGCCGCTATTCTGCTATTCTTCATCGTCTTCTTCATCCTGATTTCCAGCAGAAAGCATCACCGGAATCAGAAGCAGAAATCTTAAAGCCTCAAACACGCTAGAAACCCAGCCGCTCTCTTCTTCATCTTCTTCTTTTTCCTGCTTTCCCGCAAAAAGCATCACCGGAATCGGAATTTTTCGCCGGAAATCGCCGCCGGAGTCGCTATTTGCTCGCTATATGGTCGATATGCACCTTGTAGCGGAGGTTGGCCGCCACGCCACGCTATTCGCTATAGCGTCCGCAATGGTCGCTATTGATAACTATGAGAAATAGAGAGGCTGCTTCCAGTGAGACCCCCAGCTCGATAGTAGTTTTGCATCAAGCCTTGGACATAAGGCACATAACACTCAGCAATCGGGACAAAGACCGATTAGTGCATGTACCCTTTTGTCTTTCAGCTATCAACGCCACGACATGATGCATGATTAACCGTCCTCAACTTTTAACGTTATTTTCACGAAATTAGTAAAATAACGTTAAAATTAGTGCACTTTCACTTTTGCCCCCCGATGGCACACACATATACATTATATGCGCATACCACAAGCGGGGCGTAAGTCTCCACGGCTAATATTCTATGCAGTTAATATGGCCCGTTATATCATCGGTGGTATATCGATTATCGATCCCTGGTATATCGATTATCGATCCCCTGGTGAGATATCGGTGCAACATATCGGTCAGAATATCGGTACCAATATTATCAGCGATATATGACCGATTTCCTTGATATAGTATCTTTCTTTTTAGTTCTACCATTCGTACTTGCTACAATTGTTAGTGTTTTGCAAGTTGCAAAAGGTTAATTTGTTAATGGTAGGAGAGTATACTGAATTGTTAGTCTTAAATTGCTATATATATAAATTCAGCATGATATTTAAATTACTGATATCCCACCGCGATAACCGATATCCGACTTTTTACCGCATTAACTACTTAGCTCCTAGACTAGAGGTGTGTTCGCCGTGTAAACACGACTAGGCACGTATATTTTCGATTTTTGTTGAGGTCAGACTTCCCGATGAAGTCTGGACTAGCCACGAACCCAAGCGTTCAAGTACAAACCCTAGCAAATGCGATCTTCGAACATTTGGCCCGTGACAGTATTGTTACTAAATAATCTCTGCACAATGCAATTGTCTAATAATACCATTAGTGTTTTTAACAATTTTCTGCATCTCCATTAGTATGATTTCATTTTGAAAGCCAAAATGTTATCAAGAACACAACTTTGCTGCTTTAATCTCCAAAATATTTTAATTGGTAGAGGTTTCATGGATAGCACATAAACTATTTGTGGTTGTTTCCTTCCGCATTTACTCGTTTTCGTGGGTTATTATAATTAAAACCGATATACAGAATGTTATTTGCTTCTCCTTGTCAATTTTATCATGCATTAAATCCCATGAAAACACTCATTTAAATGGTGTGAATGATCAATGATTCCTGCATTACTCCTCTTGTCACTGTTTTGTTTAGCTTTTTTGTGTGCTAGAATAAATTTTTAGGGCATCGTAGTAGGTTAACATAATCTTTTAGCCATTTAGGTTGCCTGCACAATCACAATGCCGCGCAAGCCAACAAGAAGAGCCCATTTGCAGAAGGCCCAGCCTGCTTTCTCCCGTTTGGCCCGTTCTATGGCCTTACTTACATCTGCCCGCAAGGCGAAACCGCAGAATAACAATTCCACGGTGCACCGAAAAGTTCCCACCAATTCCACAGGCACGAATTCCCCAAAATAATATCTTTCGCAATTATATCTTAACAACTATAATCTGATTCTCACTTTTACGTATCAAAACAGATGAACATGATACTAAAAAGTCAAAGTCAAAGAGGAAAGAGCCACATTCTTCGTCTGAAGACGAGGATTTTGAGGTAATTATTTAGTCACCTCCATAAAATTCGAAGTTTTTAATTATTTGGTAATGAGTAAAATGCCATTTTCGTCCCTGAGGTTTGCCCAGTTTTGCGACTTTCATCCAAAGGTTTGTTTTTCTGCATATGGATCCTAAAGGTTTGAAATCTTGTCATTTTCATCCAACTCATTAACTCCATCTATTTTTAACGTTAAGTCAAGGGTATTTTCGTCTTTCTAGACATTTTTTTGTGATGATTAAAGGGTTTGGGTGGGGAGAAAGTCAACAGAGGTGGATCTTTATTTTTTATTTTAATAAAAATGTCTAAAAAGACGGAAATTCCCTTCATTTAATGTAGAAAAATAGATTGAGTTAACGAGTCGGATGAAGATGGCAAGATTTCTAACCTTTTGGATCCTGATGCGGAAAAACAAACCTTTGGACGCATGTCGCAAAAGTAGCCAAACCTCAGGGACAAAAATGGCATTTTACTCATTTTGTAATTATTAGAGTTTATCTATTTTAGTTTTCTTTGAAATTTGTAGGGAGTTGTGCAAGCCGATTTTGCGTTCTTTGACCCGAAGCCCGATGATTTCCATGGAGTAAAGGTCTTGTTGCAGACTTACTTAGATAATAAAGAATGGGATTTAAGCAGCTTTGTAGACTTAATCTTGCAACAAACTACCGTCGGAACCGTAATAAAGATAGAAGACGATGAAGATAACGGAATTTACGGTTTTGTTTCTGCTCTTAACTTGCACAGATACAAGGTGAGTATTTATTTCCATGAATCTTGATATTTTGTAAATTGCGTATATAGCTTAAGTTTTTGTTTTTTTTGTTCAGGATTGTAAATGTATGATGGAAGTGAAGGAGTTTTTATTAAAAATGTGTCAAGATAGTGACAAAAAGGATAAGTTGAAATCGTATTTTGGAGAAAGCGCAGCACATGTCGGTCTTCTGGTCTCGCAATATGTCGTGAATCTGCCACCTCAGCTTTTACCACCGTTGTATGATGGTCTCTTCGATGAAATCACCTGGGCTACCGAAGATGAGGTTAGACTTTAAAGGAAATAAAAGATAATCCGCCACAATATTTTATTTATTTATATTTGTTTTATGAAGAGATAGTGAAATGCCATTTTCATCCATGAGGTTTGGCCAGTTTTCCGACTTTTGTCCAAAGGTTTGTTTTTCCGCATCTGGGACTGGATCCGAAAGGTTTGAAATCTTTGCCATTTTCATCCAACTCGTTAACTCCATCCATTTTTCACCGTTAAGTCAGGGGTATTTACGTCTTTTTTGTTAACTTAAAGGGCAATTCGGTCCTTTTCAAGGGTATTCGATCTTTTTACATAAAGTGAAAAGACCAAATTACTTTTAAGTTAGCAAAAAAGACGGAAATACCTTAATAACAAAGAAAAATGGATGGAGGTTACGAGCCGGATGAAAATGGCAAGATTTCAAACCTTTTGGATCCAGATGCGGAAAAACAAACTTTTGGACGACAATCGCAAAACTGGCCAAACCTCAGGGACGGAAATGGCATCTTACTCTGAACAAAAACTGTGAAATGGGTATAAAGTCTTGTGAATTTTGTTAAATTGGTAACTTTGAGATAATATTTACCTTTCCGACTTTATTGAAATACATGTTTAAATTGGTAACTGTTTATAGGACACTTATGTAATTCGTATTTTTGTTTCTAAAGCCAACAGAGGAGCTTAGGAAGTCGTTCCACTTCAAATATTATTTATTGGTCAGCAAAGTATACAAGGTATCATGGATTATAACTAACCTTTCTTTTGTTCAACATCTGAACTATAGTCAACCTTTTCTTTTTCATTGCGGACTTTTAGCATAAAGGAGACCAGAAAAAGAAAGTTGGTAGCTCAAATGAAGAAGATGTAATTTACTTGAAGCCAGAAGATGAACTATTTCATAATGTACCCCTCTGCTTTTATCTTATTTTTTTATATTGAATATATAATATACACACACTTGAAAATACTGATATTTTGTCAAATGCATCAGCTCAGTGCATGGTCCTTCTGCTTTCCATTGCGCGGTCAACAGGTCACCACCAATGAGGCAAGTCTTGATTTTGACTCATTATAAAAAAAAATGGAGAATAAGCGTTACATCAAACTGACATGACCCGACTTGACCCGTTCTGTCTCATACAAAATTACCCATTTTCAACTGTCACTGGCTGTGCCTTTAGTTTTTATTTACATCTTCTGGGTAGGGATGGGATCGATATAGTACCCTACCAGTACCGAAAATACCAGTACCGAATTTGAACAAAACCGGGTACTGAATACCGTACCGAATATATTGGTACGGTACGGGTATTTCTGTACTGTACCTGTTTTGGTACCACTTTGTTTTTTTAGCACCCGTACGGGTACGGGTACCAAATAGGTAAAATTGGTACGAGTACCAATAGAGTACGGGTACAAAATAGGTAAAATTGGTACGAGTACCAATACGATACAAGTACCAAATAGGTAAAATCGATACGAGTACCATAAATACCATAATACGAAATAAAAAAATTATTAAAGTACTATACAAAATTCGGTACCAGTACCATATTTTATCCGTACCCGTACGAATACTGAAAGTACCAAATGCCGAAATCAATAAGACCGAGTACCAATACATGTACCATATACCTAAAATCGGTACGGGTACGGGTATTTGGGGAAAAAAACCCATCCCTACTTCCGGGTGCCAATTTTAGCTTGATTATTTGTTATTAATACTGTTATATCATTATTTGATGCCATATTTTCTTCATATTGTCTTGCAGCTTAAAAACTACCAACCAATGGGTTTAGTCATGGCTGTTGAAGCGACACGCGTCTCAAGTTTCAAACAACAGCTGCATTCATTAATCGACGAATCATAAGTTAAACCTTGCAGAAATTTTGCCTCCCTGATATCATCTTAATCTTCAAATGTTACGAAAACCGACAACGTAATATAGCAGCTTCAAGCCTTAAAACTGTCTGATTAAATTAATTATTATATTATTATTCTGGTTAGTCAAAGATGCATTTGAAGGACAGTTGTCAACTTGTCATTAAAGTTGATACCATAAATTTTGAATTATGTATCACATCATATGTGATTATGTGGAGTGGATTAGCGTTGTTGTTCGGTCTGGTTTGCGCACCCAGCTGGTTACATGGTCCATTGGGGTGGGTTAGTTTTGGAGGGTGAGTGGGTAGGGGACCTCATGTGGTCTTCTTTTAAAGATTCTCTGTAGTATGGTGTTTCTTCAATGAGTGGAAATTGGAATTGATGTGTGAAAGATTGATTTCAATGATTTATGTTTTTTTTTTCCTTTTTCTGGTGAAACCCCTGAAAAGCAAAGGCCAGTCTCTTTACTTCATTATTTAGTCTAATGAGAAAGGCACGAAAGTGCGTTGTCTAGTCGATAACAAGTAACATGTTCAGTTTATATTAGAGAACGAGTGACGCCCTTAGAAGTTTTCAGTGGGTAAACAAAAGCAAATGGGTGACGTTTTGCCGGGCAAAGTGAACAATATTGATTGAGATTGATAGCGATAAAAATGTTTTAAATCTATCACCGAACTCAGTTAAGCATCAGGGTTTTTTAGTGTTGCTAAATCTGGATTAATGGTAAACAATTTAATCAAGCATACAATTTAGAGCCTTCTAACATTAACACAGTTTAATCACCAAAAGAGGTTCAAAAATAAACAGAAAAAAAAAACAACAGATTTTTTTTGAACGACGAGAATCTTTAACTTGTGAGAGAGATCTCACACCCTCCCAAACAGATAGCCCTAACCCCACTATGGTCAGACTATGTTGTCTTAAACGGGCCTACGCTGACGTCATATTTTGGGTAACGGCGTAACACGGGAAACCATACCACCCACTGCCAGTGGCAGTGGTTTGCGCCGCCACAAGAGAGAATCTCTCTGGCGTAACATACGGTAGACTAAAACCCGGGGTGGCTCAGGCTCGAACTCTTGACCTAGGGTCTAAGAGAACTAGCTTTCATTGCTTTTATCCACCAAATGTAGCACTAGTGGGGATTTAACTCTAGTTTTTCCAACCACTAAACCACTAGAACACAAGTGATAGATAAAGTAAAGGTTTCAATATTGAATTGATTTCATTATTAAGAAGCCATAATAATAACTATTAATGAAAATTTGAACTGGATTATTATAAGCCTCCTTATGTGAATAATTATACATTATTATACATATTAAAACAAAGAGGCTGTTTTTTATTATTATATTGATTTATTTGTTTAATTATACATATTATGCTTTTTATTTTTTTAATATTGTTTTTTCTAGGTTTTTATTATTATATTGATTTATTTGTTTAATTATATTATTATACATATTAAAACAAAGAGGCCATGAACAGTGCTTTTTATTTTTTTTAATATTGTTTTTTCTATGTTTTTATTATTATATTGATTTATTTGTTTAATTGATTTAAATATATATATTTTTATATAACTTTTAAAATACGATCAAAGTACCCATTATCAAACAAGAAATCATAAAAAGGAATTTATACTGGTACCGATGTTGTTCGGTACGGTATGGTAGCGATACGATATTAATTCATCGAAAGCAAAACCACACGATATTAATTCATCGAAAGCAAAACCACTAAAAATAAATATTGATACGGATATAGATGTTATTCAATCGGTTTTAATTGAATTTGGTACGATAGCGAGTTAGCGACACAATATCCGTTTAAAAAATATATATCGTAATGTTGAAATAAAAAGAGGGGAACAATTGTTTTTGATTTTTTTCAATATTGTTTTTCTAAGGTTTTATTATTTTATTAGTTTATTATTTGAAGTGATTTAAGTATATTTTGTTATCTCATATAACTTTTAAGATACGATCAAAGTACCCGTTATCAAACAGGAAACAATAAAACGAAATGTATACCAGTACCGATGATGTTCGGTACAATATGGTAGCGATACAGTATCAGTTTATTGAAAACAAAAAAACTAAAAAAAAAATGCCGGTACTGATACAAATGTTTTCAGTTGGTTTCTATTGGGCTTGGTACGATAGTGGTAGAATATCCGTTTTAAAAAAAACATCGTAATGTTGAAATAAAATAAACATAAAATGCAAGCGAACTGAACCGATATCAACTGAACAACATATATAGGTACCATATCAATATGTGTTTTTTTTTGTTTTCGATCAACGTAGTGCTTTCTCTTTCAATTACTATATTGAGTGCAGGTACTGTAACGAACCAAATTGATACCGACTTAATCCCCGCCGCAAAGCGCGGGAGAACATCACTAGTTATTATGATTTTTTTTTTTGAAAGGTGAACTTCTTAATGGTGACCATTGTCACATCCGTAAATCGCGGACCCTCGCCAAGAACGTGGGCCCAGATAGCAAGGCCAGCGCTGGGTTAACCAGTCTTGGGTCGAAGGCTTTCCCCCGGAAACCGTACTGCCTCTACACGAGTTGCCTCGCTAGAGTAACAGCCGGATGAAAACCGGAGTGACGCTCAGGATCAAACCCTCATCGGTAGGTTTTTCACCATCATTGCGCACGGGTGTCCTACCCCCTTTCGCCACAAGCGGGAGTCGAACCGGTGACCTCTAGGAGGACAAACCGGCCCCCAACCACTGGGCTATGAAGGAAGGATACTAGTTATTATGATATGAATCTTCGATAACTACTAACAATATTTTCATCATAATTATTAATTATTAAATGGTGTGAGTTTTGATATTTGTATACTATCAATTTGCAATAGACTTTTGCTATTGTTGTTTGTACCTCATGCAATATTGTTTTAATGTGCATGGTATGTTTGTACATTTGGCTTTGGAAGTTATTTTCATTTTGTGGGTATTTAAGGTTTGTTAATTTTTAATTTTTAACATTATGATACATTAGAAGTTGTACTCTAAGCATATATTCTTGGATATTGGTTCTTTTTACAAAACAACTAGGTGGTGTGGGTTATTGTTTTGGGCCAACTCTCTTTAATTGTGTGGGTACCCATTATCCCCACTTTTCGGTACCAGTATCGGAACGGTACCGGTATTTACAGGTAAAATACCGGTAAATACCGGTACTGGTACCGAACCAGTATATTCGGTACCGATACCCACTTTTCCCGTTTTTCGGTACCGATACTTTGGGTACCAGTACCGGTTCAATGCTGAACATGTACCGTGCTCATCCCTAGTCAACATCAAGTATCTGTATTTCCCTCGACAAGACATTTGGAAACACAATGTGATCGTTTGGATATCTAACTTGATACAAAGGTGTGTAGTTAATCCTTAGGTTTGTGGTTTTAAAACGCAACGAGCGGGTCGATAGAAAAGTATAAAATAGATTCATTGCGCCATAATTTGTAAGGGCCTAGCCGTATAAAGTAGATTCATTGTGTCGTAATATGTAAGACCCTAGCCGCAACGCGGCAGATCTTACATCTAGTTATCTATAATCTTAAAGAAGAATGTTGGTGGGATTTCTCACTGACCCCCTCTACTTTAGACATTTGCCTTTTGAATCTTTTTTATTTTTATACTTACTTAACTTTTAAAAATCACAATTTTAATCCCTAGAATACTACTTTATGTTACAAGTATTTTCAACCCTAAACTACTACTCTATTTTATAATTTTTACAATAACTTTTGAAATTTTCATTTTTAACCCCTGCATTATTACTCCATTTTGTGCAATTAGCTTTTCTACTTAAAAAACTATTTTATGTGTGTATTTTTATACACGTGTCAGTATAAATTCGAGTTGGTATACGTTTTGAAGTAAACTTTTTTTGGAAAGTCCATTTTGTGCGTTTGCCCCTTTTGTTCCTTTACTTAAGAAAAGCTATTTTTTACTTGCGTATTTTTATATGCGTGTCGGTATAAATTTGAGTTGGTATACGTTTCGAGGTACTTTTTTTTAGCAAACAAGTCAGATAAAATATAATATTTTTCGTGCTTATTTTGTGTATGTTTCCGGTTGTTCTATGTTTCGCAATAAATTTAGTTCCAAATCGAGTGGGATGAAATATAATACGTTTTTATTCGACAGTATAAATTATAGTTACTCTACGTTTCAACCACGCCACAACGTGCTACAAGTAAAATTTCAATCCTTGATGTGATTATGTCTTTTGATTACACGTGTCAGTTTTCCGTTTATACGTGTTTAATGCTTTTTTCGGTACATCTTCTATGTATGAATTGATCACTTATAGATACGTTATGATTGTACATTAAAATTTTGATTGCTTTAGGTAATCTTGATCCAATATTAGAATGCTATTGAATTAACTTGGATACGTCAAAACGTGCGCTTTCATATGGTTAACACATCATATAACGTTTGGACTAATCCAATCGAGTTTTAAAATGTACCCGCGCCGTAACACGTGCGAGTCTAGTTACTAGTTTGGCTTAATCATGTATACGTTTTTTTAAACGAAGATACTTATGTGCATTACATCATCCTTTGACTAAATTATAGAGGAATTTGACTTTACGTTACTTCTAATATATACACAACTAGGTTAGTTCCCCGTGTGTTACACGGGTTGAACAATTTAAACTATATAGTATATATATTTTCTCTAAATACAAAACAAAGACAGAGACAATTACATACCATATTGACATAAATGAGTTAATATAAATGTAACCCATCAACTCGTACATGTTAATTAAAAATAGAGTTCGATAAGACGGTTCTAATGTCAGTTGAATGAGGTCAATCAGAGTCTATTTGATACCCTTTGTACGACTTCTTATTTTTTGAGTCTTTGTATCTGATTCTAAACCTATTATTGATATTATTGATAATAATTTTACTTATATATCAGTAATATATTTAGTCTAACATATTAATATTATTATGAATTTCGAAACTTGTTTAGCTAGGATTTAAGATTCTATTGA
Organism: Helianthus tuberosus; assembly: GCA_030545235.1. NCBI lineage: Eukaryota > Viridiplantae > Streptophyta > Magnoliopsida > Asterales > Asteraceae > Helianthus > Helianthus tuberosus. The sequence goes on from CM060397.1 coordinate 22,035,363, forward strand.
AGTTTTAGTTTAACAATAATATAAAATTAATTTTAAGCTATATAATACGTCAAAGTTAAAATATGTTTAAGCTAGTTAAATTTGAAAAAGAAAGCTAACCCAAAACATAAATATCGATTTAGTTATGTTTTATGTTTATCCGAACAAAAAGATAATGACGTATTATATTATAAGTTTATAAAAAAACATAAAAAGAAATAATAATAATAATAATAATAATAATAATCTCTATTTTCTCAAAACTATTCTAACGACTTAAAAAGATAATATATTTTATTAACTTAAAAGTGAAAATAAGAGATAATTAGATAGAAGAGAGGGGCGGGAAAACAAAAAATAGACAGTTCCAATGAATGACATGTGTCTCCCATAGGTTTACTTTATTATATAGTATAGATTCTATATATATCTACTAGCTTAAAACCCCGTATATTACATGGGTTTAATAAATTTAATTTTATATATTAAATAATATAAATTTATATCTTTAAAGTTGTGCGAATTGAATAAATATAATTTTATATACCAGATAATAAAAAATTATATCTTTAAAAACTATTTATTACACGAGTTGAATAAATATAATTTTGTATACTAAATAATATAAAAGTTATATATCTTCAAAAAAAAAAACCTGTGTATTGTACGGGTTGAATAAATCTAATTTTATATACCAAATAATGAAAATGTTATACCTTTAAAAACGTTGTGTATTACACATGTTGAATAAATGGAATTTGTATACTAAATAATAAAAAAAAGATTATATCTTTAAAAAACCTGTGTATATTATACGGTTGAATAGCCACTTAAATGATAATATATTGGTACCAATTCTGAAAATTTAATTTATAAATTATGTAATAAAATCTATATAACATATTTTTTTAATAATGAAAATAAAAATAAATATAGTATACATAAAATTCAATATTAATTAATTATATTACTTAGTTAATATAAGATAAGTATGAAAGAAAGATGAGGAAAACAAAATATTAGATACCTTCAATGATTGATACTTTTCAGTTTTCACACATTAATTTCTTTCTATTAGGCTATGGGGTATACTTTCACGCCCCTTAACTACACGTAGGCATCACATAATCTATTTGACCCTCTTTCATTTCACCGCACACCAAGGAAATGGTTTAACCCCATTAACGCCTCTTAAAATTAATTAAAATACATATATATAGCATGTTGTTGTTGTGTGTGTGTGTGCAAATTTTGCAATGCTTGATTCCCTCCCTCTCTCTCCTCGTTAACTTCTTAACATGTGAAGCTTTTAATGCCTCTTAACACCCTTCAGGAGCGGTTTAACAGGTGTTAACGGATGCCAACTAGGATTAACACATATGGGTGTTAGAGTATACCAGGTGGCTTTATATGATATAAATACATATAGATATTACAGATTAAGCTAAATGAATTACACAAACAAAAAATAATATATATTACTATCTTCAGTTACGTAACCATATAAGGGATAGAGAATATTATTTATATATATATTAGTATAGGATTTGAATTTAAATAGATTGTAATTGTAATGTTATCTTGTCACGAAGATAGATATTTTTTTAATAAAAAATAAATATAAATATAGTATAGATAAAATTTAATATTAATTTATCATTTATTTAATTAATATAACTTAACTAAGAAAACAAAAGTGGGAAAACAAAAAATTAGATGACTGTCTGTTGTGAAATATACCTTTCAAAAAAAAAAAAATGATTGATACGTGTCACACATGGATTTTTTTTTTATTATATAGTATAGATATAGATAGATACTTTTCTTTAAAAAAAATACTTATAATACCTAGTTTGGAAAAATAGATCTAAGTTTAATGTTTTAAATTGAGATAGATGTTGTGATTTAATATTCGTAACACTATGTTCTATATTTAACCAATATATTTTTATTTTTACGAAAAACCTAGTTTAAAATTGTACCTAATTATTTCCTTTATCACTCTATGTTCCCTGTTCTTACTTTTATCTTTCGATAAAATATGAGTCTAATCCTTATGACATACATATACTTTAACAAACAAACGTTACAACATACAATAAATATATATATAACTCACACATACAAATTCATAAACAATGAAAAAAAAAACAAGAACTTAAATTAATATATAAAAAAATATAATCATAAAAATTTGTTGAATATGTGTTAAAGTTATAATTAAACTTCTGAGACTAGTGGGTATGGGGCGGCTCATCCCCATGAGGATGGGCCGCCACATAGGCATCACATCACCATCCCATGAAGGATGAGCCTCCTTCACTTTTGAAGGAGGTGGAGGATGGGGCTAGCCCACCTAAATATTTTATAATTTTCTAAGTTTTTATATTAATGTAACAACCCGCACTTTTGTGCGTTGTTACTACTCGTTATACTCGTTACGCCTAGCACCAGAGATTCGGATCATAATGTAACTATATCGTATACATCGCTATTCGAAGGATAATCGCATATTTTCAAGCTACAATATCATTATACTACACTATTATCACACTAACACTCACGGAGGCATTGAGTGAGGACCTAATCTACCCTCCTCAGTGGCCGTGATGTGTCGAACGTAAACTATTAACGCTAACGAGGACTCTCGGGTGAGTGCTGTAGCTTCAGTCGTCGTGACGATGATGACAATACGAGTAAACGGTACCCCGTCAGTCTTCGTGGCACTATACGAAATAACGTTCACGATGACGTCAAGAAAGGACCTATACTACCTTCATTGATGGCCGTGAAACGTCGCTAATAATCGTATATTCGAATCGGAGACCGATTGTGAATTATCGAAACTTTGGATTATGGATACGTAAATACGACCCTTAGAGATGTATATATATATATAATAATAACAATATAATAATATAAATTAATTATGAAAGGTACGCGCTTCGAAAACTATCAAAACGATCAAAAACGGAGAAGTCCAACGCGTCAGGATAGCTATCCGGACGGATGGCCATCCGGACGGATGGACATACGCACGGATGGGCCATCCGCACGCATGGGCCATCCGCTCGGATGGGCTATCCGGGCCAGATATCTTTCCCTCTTCTCTGTTGCCTATAAATACCCTATCACATCACTTGAACAGTGATGTGACAGCTCCTGTTCAACCAAACGCGCACCAAGACCCTTTTCCCTCGATTTCCTCGCGATTCCGGTAAGATTTCAACCTAAAACTTGTACTTCTACAATCTACACTCGATTCTACATCATTCTACCTTTCAAAACTCAAATTCTAACCGTGAAATATGAGGATTTGAGGCGTTTTGAGGTGATGTCACCAAGAGTTCTTATGAACTTCGAGATTGGGGTCTCATTTCACTATAAACGACTCAGATCCGGGTGATTTCCACATGTTTTAATGACAAAACTCACCTAAATCTGTGCGATTTCGAGTTAACAATGAAGAACCAACATGAACGGCCAGATCTGATGAAACGGGGTGATTCCCGGCCGTTAGAATGAGTCGGAATTGACGGAACTTCAAGTGTTAATGCGAAATTACACTACCCTAGTGAAAACGAACGTATTCCTTCCGTTAAACACTCGGAAACAGTGTTCAGAGTGCGAAACAGACATGTCAGTCCGCACGGATGACACAGCCCGCACGGATGACACAGCCCGCACGGATGACACCATCCGCACGGACCATCCATCCGCACGGACCACCCACCCGCACGGATGACACATCCGCACGGATCATGTGTCCGCACGGATGACAAGTCACCCGCGCGCACACTCATTCGCACGCACACTCAACCGCACGGATCACTGTTATCCGCACGGATAACATGCCATCCGGACGGATGACTTGTCATCCGGACGGATGACCTGTCCATCCGCACGGATGAGAACAGTCCAACCAGATGAGTAACTTTTCAAGGGCAATCTCGCCTAACCGTATATCGTTTACTCTATTTCTTCAAGGATCGTTACAGACGTACTCGCAACCGACTCAATCAAGTTGTAATCTCGCTAAATACGCACTGTGAGTATACTTGAACCCCTTTTTAATCGAATTTTGGGTGTAACATACGTTTCTAACAAATCGAACTTATCAATCGAAATATTCAATCAATCGAATTATCACTTGCGAATAACTGTTATGCATAGATATACGTGATGCTAGTTGCATATGTGCTAGGGATTATACTCGCGACGTCCCACCACGACTAGTATAGTACTATTGCGCCCGACGGGGTCTAGTTATGCCATCGTACATTCGAGCATCGAGGACTTAGTTGGTAGTATCAGTTTTGTGAGTATATATGTCGTGTATTACGTTTATGCATATGGAAATTCGCTACACTTTTTATCTACTATGCTATACTTATCAAACCTGTATACTCGACAATACTTTTGTATTGACAAATATTTTAACGTATGTTGCAGGTTAGATCGCAGACTATATCAAATCAAGCTAGGAAGTCTAGAAACTCAACTAAAAATCTAGGTTGTCGGATTTGCATTGTTCGAGAGGACAATAAATCTGTGATAACTTATGTGATTGTATTATTTGTTAGTATGGGATAACGAATGTATTAAATATTATCGCAATATAGTTGTTATGGATCCTCTTGAGCAATCTGATTCGCCTAGTGCCGCGCCCCGATGATTCCGCCATCGGTTGGGGTGTGACAGATTGGTATCAGAGCCATAACTATAGGGAATTAGGTCAGACTCGACCTAGTCCGGGTCGACGTCTTAGAAATTGACCTAGTCTATAGTCTAAGTACCAACAGGCCGACTCGTACGAACCCAGTGGGGTTTGTATTGGGCTTACTTGATACTCTCGATCGAAATTGCTAAAAGCTACAACTTTGTGTGAACACCGCATTCTACAACTTCACACGAAGGAGCCTTTCCTAAGGCTGAAATACTACTTAGCCTTTCCTAAGGCCGACACAATACACGTGTTTTCAAAAATACTCGCAAAACAGAACCGAGCGATCTAGTCGAGACCAGGTGTGAAAACCAAGAACTCTCGATATGATTGCTCACTCAGCGCCTTTTTCTAGCACGAGAACCTTTCATCGAGTTAGGAGTGACATCCACATCTCGACGAAAGTCTCCATTTCGAAATCTAGTGGAACTCACGAATTTATTCGAGAGCATAACCACAATTAGGAACGAAACTGTTAAGACAGGGGTGAAACCCGTACCTTAATAAGTCGTTCCACTCTCTATAAACTGGTTTTCAAAAGCTCTCACCAAGGACTCGACTATTGCAATAACTCGAGCCACGCGATGACTAGGAAGACGAATGCCATGAGCTGCATCCCAGTGGAAGCATGGAGTCTTCTAGGTCAACGCGCGCGCCCGAACTTGTTAAATATAGTTGGATTACCTTGGGTAGTCGACGCCTAAACACCCAAGGCACTCTATCGTACGAACAACCAACCTTACAACTGGTTGGAAACTTATTTACGTTTTGAAACTTTACGCTTTATCGATTTCTCGATTTAACGATTTTCACTCCCTACTTTATAAACGCACGATTCGCACAGCCATCGCAATCTAAAACGAAATCCGAATGTTCGCAACAAAACTAATGCATAATCTATCGCATTCGCTCTCGTTTTCTCACTTCAACGCAACCTCGCTTATTCTAAATCGACCTGTATGTGCATGATTACAAATTACATCTATATAGATATATATATACGTATAAACAAACAAGTCATTGTGTGAGGACTTAGGAATTTCGTGTTTCCTATGTGGCTCCTATGTGAATCGCATTACTATTATACTATCGCATCAAGTTTGAACGCGCTCAAATCACAACGCAAACTCAAAAATCATTATGATCGAATCTCACTCCAAGCCTCCTTCTGTCTAGATGCCTTCCAACAACTCTACTTCGAGAATGATAGCAAAGAGACGAGCCAAACGAAGGAGCGAAAAGAGGATTGCTTCACTTGTGACCAAGGAAGTGGTCAAAGTCATTCCTCAGATTGCCACACGAGTTCACTCTCTTCTCAACTCTCGAACTTCGGAAGACGTTAAGACAGAAGAGGCGCAATCTACTTTTCTCTACAAGCACTTCAAAGCCTGTGACCCGATGGAATTCACGGGTGAAGGAGGTGCGACTCAACTACTCCAGTGGTTCAATTCTATCGAAGTTACCCTTCGTCAAAGTGGGTGTCCCGATAGTCTCCGTACTACTTGCGCCACCGGAGTATTTCAATCGCGAGCACTCGACTGGTGGACCGCCGAACGTAACAAACGTGGGATCTCCGCAGCTTACGCTCTCTCTTGGAATGAGGTGAAAGAGCTCATGGAGAAAGAGTACTGTCCTCATCACGAGATTCAGAAGCTGGAAAACGAATTTTGGGAAATCAAGCAAACCGAAGGGGACAATGCTGGCTACACCGCAAGGTTCAAACAGCTTAGCATAATCTGCCCAAGTCAAGTCAACACTCCGGGGAAGGCCATCGCGAAGTACATTCGCGGCTTGCCTGAGTGTGTGGGTGATTTTGTCGAAGCTGCAAGACCTGCTACCATCGAAGAAACATACCGTTTAGCCGCAGAAATCAACAACAAACGACTCATGGAAGGATTATTCTCAAAGAGTCCTGTCAAGCAAGCTCATCAAGCGATCACCGGTAATCCTTCAGGCGAACATGTTGACGAATCTCCTGATGAATCTACTGATAAATCTTCTGACAAATCTGCTGGCGATTCCTCCAATGAATCAGCTAACGATTCTTCTGACGGATCTGCTAACGATTCTTTGGACGGGTCTGCTGCCGATTCTTCTGACAAATCTGCCGACGGATCTTCCGACAAATCAGCCAAAAACTCCGCAAGCGAGTCTTCAGACGAATCCTCCAACGACGACACTTCTTCGTAAAACACCGACAAGCCCAGCCGCAAGCGAAAGACTTCAAGCCCGAACTCATCAACAACCGAAATGCCGCAACCGGAGCCTCTTCGAACAGTTCCGATGTTTACAAAACGAGCCTACACTGGAGCTCATCCTCAGTGTTACTCGTGTACCTATCATCATCCAGTTGGGGCTGACTGTCGCTATTGCAATAACTGCAACCGTTACGGTCACTTCACTCGCAACTGCCGCATCGAACCATGAACTTGAGTACAACAACAACAGCTTCAGCAAAAGTCTTCAACGTCAGACATCTAGCAAGCGTAGGATAAAGTTGTAATGATACGATTTTCGACGTTTATTTCTAAGCTTTGAACCTACTCTATTACTCAATGTACCCCCGTATTCTCTTTCACTCTTTAATCGCCGCACTTAGACTAGATTCACACACATACTATATACTATATCACGAAATAATGTGTTTTACCCTCACTACACTCTTAGAACGAGGTACGATGAACGTGCAAGGAACGAATAATCACGGGTGCACACGGGATTATTTGGTTCAGTGCACGGTGATCGTAGTGAATTCTAAAAGTGTCATAGCGTCTGACAAAAGGTGACACCAAAACACGGGATGAAAGTAGTAGGGGTCGGGCGAGGAATGCCTTACCATACTACCGAAGTTCCGTGAAGAAAGTGCCACGTGGAATTGAACGTTATTAGACCTATTATACTATTGTGATTATTTTCAACACACTACACTCAATCGCAAGGCGTAACAAACCGTATCGTCGCAAGACTTGTCGTAAGTCTGCAAACGCAATTGCAATCGCCTCATCGATGGACTCTGGGGAGTCTACCTCGCAGGAAAATTGCATCGACGCAAGACTGGTCGTAAGTCTGTTGCAACGAATCTCAATCAAGCAAATAAACGCTCACGATATTGTTGAGTGAGGACCTATTCCACCCTCCTCGATAGCCGTGATGCGTCATAACGAAACGTTAAGCTTATTCGAAACAAGAATCGAACTCGACTAATCGAAATCGCTTACCTTGTGTATCTCGCAACCTCTATCGCTTATCACGTAAGCCTATATCATTTGCTGTGTATCAATCTATCGCTATCGCCTACCGTTATCTGTGATATTCGTGCTAAGTTAGAACGCATGACCTCGCCTCACGAGAGGAAGCTCACATGGTTAAGGCAGGGTGTTTTAGCCATATCAGCGACCTTTCGTGGAAAAAGGCCATGTGGGGTCTAATGCTAGTCAAACTCTGTGGTAATAATCAATCGAACCAAACCGCGTAGATCAAATCGCATACCTCCCTCGCTCGCAACGCAACTATCGACTATTGTAACTCGATGATCATCACCGTCATCACAAGTGTTTTGTGTTTATTCGCTTAATCACTTAATCGCTTATCGCTTATCGTGTATAGTCTACCGCTTATTCGCGAACCGCTTATCGCTCGCTTGGTGTTCATTGGAACCGCTTCACGAGGCAAACTAACCTGGTTAAGCATGGTGTTTCGCCATGTTAGCAAGCTCCCGTGAAAACATGCCATGTGGGTGTAATGTGGAATCTAAACGAAAATGCGCTATTCGCTTCTCGCTTATCAACTCACTGGACTAATCTATTCGATCCTATCTTATGCTCGGTCCGACTTTCTATCGATTGGGCCGAGTAAACGCAATTCTATCCATGTCATATCGGCACACCTGACACTGCCTCACGAAACGGGAATAGTATGGGCAAAGCATGGTGGATACGCCGCTGATACTTCCTATATATAAGTGTTTTAAACATATTAACAAACTTTCGTGGGAAAGTGCCAAGTGGGGCTCGGTAATTAACTACCTTTTTGTACTAATTAAAAACGTCTTTTTACAAAATTTTTGATTTAAAATCGGTGGACAAGTGAGATTTTCTCACGACGTGGAGCTAACATCGAATCAGCTTAACTCCATGTCCAAGGAAAGCTTCATAAGCCCAGCTTTTCCTTAAACTTTTACAACGTCAAAATAGAAATCCTTCTTTGGACATCGGTTCGACATCGAGTTCAGCTTGGATCCATGTCATGGGGGAGTTTTCGTAACACTTGTTTTCATCTCCGAGTTCCTTGAAATATTTAAAAACTTTAAACTTCCTTGCAACATCGGTTAACATCGACACTGTTGGCCGCACGTTAAAAGGAAAATTTTCAAAGATTTTCATCCTAAATCCCCTTTTAATATCTAAACGAACGCTTCTTGTAACGTTGGCTAACGATCGACTCAGTTAACTCTACGTCATGAGGAACCTTTCAAATTACAATCGCATCGAATAAACGAACTCTACACAAGACGAGGTACTTTGGAACGCCAACTCGCGGGATTATTACTTTCGTCTTTACGTCACTTTCTCGCTATCACGGTCGATCTCTCTTATTCGAAACGTTCTCGCTGTCAACTTACGGTCAAATCACTCGCTGTATCACTACGTATACAAGATCAACTCCTAGAAGTCTACCTATTGGATTAATTTCGGGACGAAATTTCCTAAAGTAGGGGAGACTGTAACAACCCGCACTTTTGTGCGTTGTTACTACTCGTTATACTCGTTACGCCTAGCACCAGAGATTCGGATCATAATGTAACTATATCGTATACATCGCTATTCGAAGGATAATCGCATATTTTCAAGCTACAATATCATTACACTACACTATTATCACACTAACACTCACGGAGGCATTGAGTGAGGACCTAATCTACCCTCCTCGGTGGCCGTGATGTGTCGAACGTAAACTATTAACGCTAACGAGGACTCTCGGGTGAGTGCTGTAGCTCTAGTCGTCGTGACGATGATGACAATACGAGTAAACGGTACCCCGTCAGTCTTCGTGGCACTATACGAAATAACGTTCACGATGACGTCAAGAAAGGACCTATACTACCTTGATTGATGGCCGTGAAACGTCGCTAATAATCGTATATTCGAATCGGAGACCGATTGTGAATTATCGAAACTTTGGATTATGGATACGTAAATACGACCCTTAGATACGTATATATATATAATAATAACAATATAATAATAATATAAATTAATTATGAAAGGTACGCGCTTCGAAAACTATCAAAACGATCAAAAACAGAGAAGTCCAACGCGTCAGGATAGCTATCCGGACGGATGGACATACGCACGGATGGGCCATCCGCACGCATGGGCCATCCGCTCGGATGGGCTATCCGGGCCAGATATCTTTCCCTCTTCTCTGTTGCCTATAAATACCCTGTCACATCACTTGAACAGTGATGTGACAGCTCCTGTTCAACCAAATGCGCACCAAGACCCTTTTCCCTCGATTTCCTCACGATTCCGGTAAGATTTCAACCTAAAACTTGTACTTCTACAATCTACACTCGATTCTACATCATTCTACCTTTCAAAACTCAAATTCTAACCGTGAAATCTGAGGATTTGAGGCGTTTTGAGGTGATGTCACCAAGAGTTCTTATGAACTTCGAGATTGGGGTCTCATTTCACTATAAACGACTCAGATCCGGGTGATTTCCACATGTTTTAATGACAAAACTCACCTAAATCTGTGCGATTTCGAGTTAACAATGAAGAACCAACATGAACGGCCAGATCTGATGAAACGGGGTGATTCCCGGCCGTTAGAATGAGTCGGAATTGACGGAACTTCAAGTGTTAATGCGAAATTACACTACCCTAGTGAAAACGAACGTATTCCTTCCGTTAAACACTCGGAAACAGTGTTCAGAGTGCGAAACAGACATGTCAGTCCGCACGGATGACACAGCCCGCACGGATGACACAGCCCGCACGGATGACACCATCCGCACGGACCATCCATCCGCACGGACCAACCGCCCGCACGGACCACCCACCCGCACGGATGACACATCCGCACGGATCATGTGTCCGCACGGATGACAAGTCACCCGCGCGCACACTCATTCGCACGCACACTCAACCGCACGGATCACTGTTATCCGCACGGATAACATGCCATCCGGACGGATGACTTGTCATCCGGACGGATGACCTGTCCATCCGCACGGATGAGAACAGTCCAACCAGATGAGTAACTTTTCAAGGGCAATCTCGCCTAACCGTATATCGTTTACTCTATTTCTTCAAGGATCGTTACAGACGTACTCGCAACCGACTCAATCAAGTTGTAATCTCGCTAAATACGCACTGTGAGTATACTTGAACCCCTTTTTAATCGAATTTTGGGTGTAACATACGTTTCTAACAAATCGAACTTATCAATCGAAATATTCAATCAATCGAATTATCACTTGCGAATAACTGTTATGCATAGATATACGTGATGCTAGTTGCATATGTGCTAGGGCTTATACTCGCGACGTCCCACCACGACTAGTATAGTACTATTGCGCCCGACGGGGTCTAGTTATGCCATCGTACATTCGAGCATCGAGGACTTAGTTGGTAGTATCAGTTTTGTGAGTATATATGTCGTGTATTACGTTTATGCATATGGAAATTCGCTACACTTTTTATCTACTATGCTATACTTATCAAACCTGTATACTCGCCAATACTTTTGTATTGACAAATATTTTAACGTATGTTGCAGGTTAGATCGCAGACTATATCAAATCAAGCTAGGAAGTCTAGAAACTCAACTAAAAATCTAGGTTGTCGGATTTGCATTGTTCGAGAGGACAATAAATCTGTGATAACTTATGTGATTGTATTATTTGTTAGTATGGGATAACGAATGTATTAAATATTATCGCAATATAGTTGTTATGGATCCTCTTGAGCAATCTGATTCGCCTAGTGCCGCGCCCCGATGATTCCGCCATCGGTTGGGGTGTGACAGATTGGTATCAGAGCCATAACTATAGGGAATTAGGTCAGACTCGACCTAGTCCGGGTCGACGTCTTAGAAATTGACCTAGTCTATAGTCTAAGTACCAACAGGCCGACTCGTACGAACCCAGTGGGGTTTGTATTGGGCTTACTTGATACTCTCGATCGAAATTGCTAAAAGCTACAACTTTGTGTGAACACCGCATTCTACAACTTCACACGAAGGAGCCTTTCCTAAGGCTGAAATACTACTTAGCCTTTCCTAAGGCCGACACAATACACGTGTTTTCAAAAATACTCGCAAAACAGAACCGAGCGATCTAGTCGAGACCAGGTGTGAAAACCAAGAACTCTCGATATGATTGCTCACTCAGCGCCTTTTTCTAGCACGAGAACCTTTCATCGAGTTAGGAGTGACATCCACATCTCGACGAAAGTCTCCATTTCGAAATCTAGTGGAACTCACGAATTTATTCGAGAGCATAACCACAATTAGGAACGAAACTGTTAAGACAGGGGTGAAACCCGTACCTTAATAAGTCGTTCCACTCTCTATAAACTGGTTTTCAAAAGCTCTCACCAAGGACTCGACTATTGCAATAACTCGAGCCACGCGATGACTAGGAAGACGAATGCCATGAGCTGCATCCCAGTGGAAGCATGGAGTCTTCTAGGTCAACGCGCGCGCCCGAACTTGTTAAATATAGTTGGATTACCTTGGGTAGTCGACGCCTAAACACCCAAGGCACTCTATCGTACGAACAACCAACCTTACAACTGGTTGGAAACTTATTTACGTTTTGAAACTTTACGCTTTATCGATTTCTCGATTTAACGATTTTCACTCCCTACTTTATAAACGCACGATTCGCACAGCCATCGCAATCTAAAACGAAATCCGAATGTTCGCAACAAAACTAATGCATAATCTATCGCATTCGCTCTCGTTTTCTCACTTCAACGCAACCTCGCTTATTCTAAATCGACCTGTATGTGCATGATTACAAATTACATCTATATAGATATATATATACGTATAAACAAACAAGTCATTGTGTGAGGACTTAGGAATTTCGTGTTTCCTATGTGGCTCCTATGTGAATCGCATTACTATTATACTATCGCATCAAGTTTGAACGCGCTCAAATCACAACGCAAACTCAAAAATCATTATGATCGAATCTCACTCCAAGCCTCCTTCTGTCTAGATGCCTTCCAACAACTCTACTTCGAGAATGATAGCAAAGAGACGAGCCAAACGAAGGAGCGAAAAGAGGATTGCTTCACTTGTGACCAAGGAAGTGGTCAAAGTCATTCCTCAGATTGCCACACGAGTTCACTCTCTTCTCAACTCTCGAACTTCGGAAGACGTTAAGACAGAAGAGGCGCAATCTACTTTTCTCTACAAGCACTTCAAAGCCTGTGACCCGATGGAATTCACGGGTGAAGGAGGTGCGACTCAACTACTCCAGTGGTTCGATTCTATCGAAGTTACCCTTCGTCAAAGTGGGTGTCCCGATAGTCTCCGTACTACTTGCGCCACCGGAGTATTTCAATCGCGAGCACTCGACTGGTGGACCGCCGAACGTAACAAACGTGGGATCTCCGCAGCTTACGCTCTCTCTTGGAATGAGGTGAAAGAGCTCATGGAGAAAGAGTACTGTCCTCCTCACGAGATTCAGAAGCTGGAAAACGAATTTTGGGAAATCAAGCAAACCGAAGGGGACAATGCTGGCTACACCGCAAGGTTCAAACAGCTTAGCATAATCTGCCCAAGTCAAGTCAACACTCCGGGGAAGGCCATCGCGAAGTACATTCGCGGCTTGCCTGAGTGTGTGGGTGATTTTGTCGAAGCTGCAAGACCTGCTACCATCGAAGAAACATACCGTTTAGCCGCAGAAATCAACAACAAACGACTCATGGAAGGATTATTCTCAAAGAGTCCTGTCAAGCAAGCTCATCAAGCGATCACCGGTAATCCTTCAGGCGAACATGTTGACGAATCTCCTGATGAATCTACTGATAAATCTTCTGACAAATCTGCTGGCGATTCCTCCAATGAATCAGCTAACGATTCTTCTGACGGATCTGCTAACGATTCTTTGGACGGGTCTGCTGCCGATTCTTCTGACAAATCTGCCGACGGATCTTCCGACAAATCAGCCAAAAACTCCGCAAGCGAGTCTTCAGACGAATCCTCCAACGACGACACTTCTTCGTAAAACACCGACAAGCCCAGCCGCAAGCGAAAGACTTCAAGCCCGAACTCATCAACAACCGAAATGCCGCAACCGGAGCCTCTTCGAACAGTTCCGATGTTTACAAAACGAGCCTACACTGGAGCTCATCCTCAGTGTTACTCGTGTACCTATCATCATCCAGTTGGGGCTGACTGTCGCTATTGCAATAACTGCAACCGTTACGGTCACTTCACTCGCAACTGCCGCATCGAACCATGAACTTGAGTACAACAACAACAGCTTCAGCAAAAGTCTTCAACGTCAGACATCTAGCAAGCGTAGGATAAAGTTGTAATGATACGATTTTCGACGTTTATTTCTAAGCTTTGAACCTACTCTATTACTCAATGTACCCCCGTATTCTCTTTCACTCTTTAATCGCCGCACTTAGACTAGATTCACACACATACTATATACTATATCACGAAATAATGTGTTTTACCCTCACTACACTCTTAGAACGAGGTACGATGAACGTGCAAGGAACGAATAATCACGGGTGCACACGGGATTATTTGGTTCAGTGCACGGTGATCGTAGTGAATTCTAAAAGTGTCATAGCGTCTGACAAAAGGTGACACCAAAACACGGGATGAAAGTAGTAGGGGTCGGGCGAGGAATGCCTTACCATACTACCGAAGTTCCGTGAAGAAAGTGCCACGTGGAATTGAACGTTATTAGACCTATTATACTATTGTGATTATTTTCAACACACTACACTCAATCGCAAGGCGTAACAAACCGTATCGTCGCAAGACTTGTCGTAAGTCTGCAAACGCAATTGCAATCGCCTCATCGATGGACTCTGGGGAGTCTACCTCGCAGGAAAATTGCATCGACGCAAGACTGGTCGTAAGTCTGTTGCAACGAATCTCAATCAAGCAAATAAACGCTCACGATATTGTTGAGTGAGGACCTATTCCACCCTCCTCGATAGCCGTGATGCGTCATAACGAAACGTTAAGCTTATTCGAAACAAGAATCGAACTCGACTAATCGAAATCGCTTACCTTGTGTATCTCGCAACCTCTATCGCTTATCACGTAAGCCTATATCATTTGCTGTGTATCAATCTATCGCTATCGCCTACCGTTATCTGTGATATTCGTGCTAAGTTAGAACGCATGACCTCGCCTCACGAGAGGAAGCTCACATGGTTAAGGCAGGGTGTTTTAGCCATATCAGCGACCTTTCGTGGAAAAAGGCCATGTGGGGTCTAATGCTAGTCAAACTCTGTGGTAATAATCAATCGAACCAAACCGCGTAGATCAAATCGCATACCTCCCTCGCTCGCAACGCAACTATCGACTATTGTAACTCGATGATCATCACCGTCATCACAAGTGTTTTGTGTTTATTCGCTTAATCACTTAATCGCTTATCGCTTATCGTGTATAGTCTACCGCTTATTCGCGAACCGCTTATCGCTCGCTTGGTGTTCATTGGAACCGCTTCACGAGGCAAACTAACCTGGTTAAGCATGGTGTTTCGCCATGTTAGCAAGCTCCCGTGAAAACATGCCATGTGGGTGTAATGTGGAATCTAAACGAAAATGCGCTATTCGCTTCTCGCTTATCAACTCACTGGACTAATCTATTCGATCCTATCTTATGCTCGGTCCGACTTTCTATCGATTGGGCCGAGTAAACGCAATTCTATCCATGTCATATCGGCACACCTGACACTGCCTCACGAAACGGGAATAGTATGGGCAAAGCATGGTGGATACGCCGCTGATACTTCCTATATATAAGTGTTTTAAACATATTAACAAACTTTCGTGGGAAAGTGCCAAGTGGGGCTCGGTAATTAACTACCTTTTTGTACTAATTAAAAACGTCTTTTTACAAAATTTTTGATTTAAAATCGGTGGACAAGTGAGATTTTCTCACGACGTGGAGCTAACATCGAATCAGCTTAACTCCATGTCCAAGGAAAGCTTCATAAGCCCAGCTTTTCCTTAAACTTTTACAACGTCAAAATAGAAATCCTTCTTTGGACATCGGTTCGACATCGAGTTCAGCTTGGATCCATGTCATGGGGGAGTTTTCGTAACACTTGTTTTCATCTCCGAGTTCCTTGAAATATTTAAAAACTTTAAACTTCCTTGCAACATCGGTTAACATCGACACTGTTGGCCGCACGTTAAAAGGAAAATTTTCAAAGATTTTCATCCTAAATCCCCTTTTAATATCTAAACGAACGCTTCTTGTAACGTTGGCTAACGATCGACTCAGTTAACTCTACGTCATGAGGAACCTTTCAAATTACAATCGCATCGAATAAACGAACTCTACACAAGACGAGGTACTTTGGAACGCCAACTCGCGGGATTATTACTTTCGTCTTTACGTCACTTTCTCGCTATCACGGTCGATCTCTCTTATTCGAAACGTTCTCGCTGTCAACTTACGGTCAAATCACTCGCTGTATCACTACGTATACAAGATCAACTCCTAGAAGTCTACCTATTGGATTAATTTCGGGACGAAATTTCCTAAAGTAGGGGAGACTGTAACAACCCGCACTTTTGTGCGTTGTTACTACTCGTTATACTCGTTACGCCTAGCACCAGAGATTCGGATCATAATGTAACTATATCGTATACATCGCTATTCGAAGGATAATCGCATATTTTCAAGCTACAATATCATTACACTACACTATTATCACACTAACACTCACGGAGGCATTGAGTGAGGACCTAATCTACCCTCCTCGGTGGCCGTGATGTGTCGAACGTAAACTATTAACGCTAACGAGGACTCTCGGGTGAGTGCTGTAGCTCTAGTCGTCGTGACGATGATGACAATACGAGTAAACGGTACCCCGTCAGTCTTCGTGGCACTATACGAAATAACGTTCACGATGACGTCAAGAAAGGACCTATACTACCTTGATTGATGGCCGTGAAACGTCGCTAATAATCGTATATTCGAATCGGAGACCGATTGTGAATTATCGAAACTTTGGATTATGGATACGTAAATACGACCCTTAGATACGTATATATATATAATAATAACAATATAATAATAATATAAATTAATTATGAAAGGTACGCGCTTCGAAAACTATCAAAACGATCAAAAACAGAGAAGTCCAACGCGTCAGGATAGCTATCCGGACGGATGGACATACGCACGGATGGGCCATCCGCACGCATGGGCCATCCGCTCGGATGGGCTATCCGGGCCAGATATCTTTCCCTCTTCTCTGTTGCCTATAAATACCCTGTCACATCACTTGAACAGTGATGTGACAGCTCCTGTTCAACCAAATGCGCACCAAGACCCTTTTCCCTCGATTTCCTCACGATTCCGGTAAGATTTCAACCTAAAACTTGTACTTCTACAATCTACACTCGATTCTACATCATTCTACCTTTCAAAACTCAAATTCTAACCGTGAAATCTGAGGATTTGAGGCGTTTTGAGGTGATGTCACCAAGAGTTCTTATGAACTTCGAGATTGGGGTCTCATTTCACTATAAACGACTCAGATCCGGGTGATTTCCACATGTTTTAATGACAAAACTCACCTAAATCTGTGCGATTTCGAGTTAACAATGAAGAACCAACATGAACGGCCAGATCTGATGAAACGGGGTGATTCCCGGCCGTTAGAATGAGTCGGAATTGACGGAACTTCAAGTGTTAATGCGAAATTACACTACCCTAGTGAAAACGAACGTATTCCTTCCGTTAAACACTCGGAAACAGTGTTCAGAGTGCGAAACAGACATGTCAGTCCGCACGGATGACACAGCCCGCACGGATGACACAGCCCGCACGGATGACACCATCCGCACGGACCATCCATCCGCACGGACCAACCGCCCGCACGGACCACCCACCCGCACGGATGACACATCCGCACGGATCATGTGTCCGCACGGATGACAAGTCACCCGCGCGCACACTCATTCGCACGCACACTCAACCGCACGGATCACTGTTATCCGCACGGATAACATGCCATCCGGACGGATGACTTGTCATCCGGACGGATGACCTGTCCATCCGCACGGATGAGAACAGTCCAACCAGATGAGTAACTTTTCAAGGGCAATCTCGCCTAACCGTATATCGTTTACTCTATTTCTTCAAGGATCGTTACAGACGTACTCGCAACCGACTCAATCAAGTTGTAATCTCGCTAAATACGCACTGTGAGTATACTTGAACCCCTTTTTAATCGAATTTTGGGTGTAACATACGTTTCTAACAAATCGAACTTATCAATCGAAATATTCAATCAATCGAATTATCACTTGCGAATAACTGTTATGCATAGATATACGTGATGCTAGTTGCATATGTGCTAGGGCTTATACTCGCGACGTCCCACCACGACTAGTATAGTACTATTGCGCCCGACGGGGTCTAGTTATGCCATCGTACATTCGAGCATCGAGGACTTAGTTGGTAGTATCAGTTTTGTGAGTATATATGTCGTGTATTACGTTTATGCATATGGAAATTCGCTACACTTTTTATCTACTATGCTATACTTATCAAACCTGTATACTCGCCAATACTTTTGTATTGACAAATATTTTAACGTATGTTGCAGGTTAGATCGCAGACTATATCAAATCAAGCTAGGAAGTCTAGAAACTCAACTAAAAATCTAGGTTGTCGGATTTGCATTGTTCGAGAGGACAATAAATCTGTGATAACTTATGTGATTGTATTATTTGTTAGTATGGGATAGCGAATGTATTAAATATTATCGCAATATAGTTGTTATGGATCCTCTTGAGCAATCTGATTCGCCTAGTGCCGCGCCCCGATGATTCCGCCATCGGTTGGGGTGTGACAATTAACTTAATAAAAACTTTATAAAAATTAAAAAATACAACATAAAACAACATAAATAAATTCATTTCATAACATAAAAAAAATACATTTCCTAAAAATAAAAATAAAAATAAAAATACATTTCCGAAGAAAAAAAATTACATTTCCTAAAAATAAAAAAAAAACTACGACGTCCATTTTTTCTTCACCTCTTCCTTCATCATCCGATAAACCTCGCGTTCATCCTCCGGAACCGAGTCGAGATCCAACCTCATTATTCTAAAATCCTCCGCTCGAGCATAGTCGTCCGACACATTTTTCTCGTGACTATATTTTTCGGCCGCAAAGTCTTTAAACGAACGGAATTCGGAAATCAACTCGTCCATTTTCGAAGACGCCTTCGAGCCGCCACCTCCACCCGAGCCGCCCCCTCCACTCGAGTCGCCCCCTTTGCGCTTTCCGGCCGCCTCTTTTTTTGCTTTGTCCCTTCCGGTGGGACGTTCGATCTCGTGAACGGGCAACACATCCTCGTCATATATCGGGTCGTCATTTATGTCGATTTGACAACGAGCGGTGGAGCCTCCCGCACTATAACTTCCGGACTCGGAAGTTTTAGTCCGTTTGGCGGTTGCGACCTCATTTGGAACCGGCGCCCATTTAGGTTCTTTCTTTAAAATGTTCCATGCTCGGAGGTGCGGGAAAGGCGCCGGATTTTTTGTATCCCATTTAGCCATCGCAAGGTTAAGAACGTCCTCGTCGCTACTCCCACTAGGACGATTGATGTAAATTGGGTTATAATACCCGCAAAATTCATTCACGGTCTTGTTCATTTTCCGCCACTTGCCCGCTACGGAATCGAGATCACGTATCAGGCCTTGCCCCATAAGGTCGTTAAATCTATCCGTTGTCACCTTCCAAAAACTAGAACCCGTTTGATTGTTCCATAAAATTAAAAAAAAATGCATTAGTAAAACTAAAAAATAAATCTTTTTAAATTTAAATTAAAAAAAATTAACTTTGGTTCATACCGACAATCGGGCAAGTCGAGGACTTAACATACGCAATTGCTAGCGCCTCCTCCTCTATTTTTGTCCATTGTTGTCTCTGCTTCCCTCTCGTCCCGTTTTTTTTTTTGCGGTGTCGGGTTCGGTTTCAACCGCCTTCCCCTTCCCCGTGTTTTTTTTTGCGCTTGAGTTCTTTAGGTGGCGATTCGGGGACGACTTCTTCATCATCATCATCATCAAGTTAAACCGGGGGTTGCAGTTGGGATTGTTCAAGTTGAAACGAGTTGCGTTGCATGAATTGTTGGAGTGCTTGAAATTGTTGCATTTGTTGAACTTGAGACATTTGTGAGAAGGCGTTGGGTGATTGTTGGTAACCCGAAAACGTAAATTGTGGAGACCCCCACGAAGGATCCATAGTCGGAGTGTAAGCGGGACTTGAAAAAAAGTTAGGTTGGTTCGGGTTGGGATTGTTCGGGTTAGGGTTGTTCGGGTTGGGGTTGTTTGGGTTGAATGGATTCATGATTTGTATAAAAAAAGGGGAGTGTTTTTTTATAAAAACGGTTGAGAATGAGAGAAGTATTGGTGAAATGGTATAAAAAATGGATGAAAAGAGGGTTTATATTTAAAGTGAAAAAGTTTTTTTTTTTTAATATTATAGCCGTTGGTAACGGCTAACTTTTTAAAATTTGGGCCCGTCTTCAACGTCTTCAGCTGGACGGTTATCACATGCCGGGCCAAGGGGGGCTGTGTGGGGGACCGGCGCCGGGCTTGCTTGGCCTAAGCCGGCCCCCATACCCCTTGGTCTGATTGTCACATATTAGAATTTAACAAAATGAGGAATATATACAAAATTTTAGGATATTTCAATTCCAGAAAATGATGGAAAACGAAATTATAAGTGGGTCCCAATCTTAGACTTGGGTCCATGACACGTGTCAGTATCACATGGTAGGACTATCTGGGGCTGATTAGTTGGGGTCGTTCTTTCTTCCAGTCTTGTGATGGACCTGCAATCATCACATGCAGCTTATCTCTTATACCACTGTAGCACAAGGTACAAGTCAAACATGCATGGTTGTTCTTGTAGTACTTTTTTAACGTAAATTTAGATTACTGACGAACCATAGGAGTATTATCGTGTCACCAACGGAATCATCCGTTCATATTCATCTCTATTAGGCAATAATGTCTATACACTAATTCAGCAGGAAACCCAATAAATATGGAAAAAAAACTCCCTTATAGGAATCGAACCCAAGACCTATTGGTCACAAAACTTTATCTCATCATTAGAATACCATTAAGCTATAAAGTTGTGGTTGTTCTTGTAGTACTCATTTGGTTTTATAGAATTTTCTTTTCATCTCTTTGTAAACTATAAACTATACATATAAAGATGCCCTATATTGCAATTTATATGTATTTCATCTCAATTTATGTTTAACTTCTAAATAAGTAAATGCTAAACCAGTAAGATGTCTAAATCATTAAGAGCCAATATAATGTTTAACTATTCAGAGGTAAATGTCTGGCAAATCCAGATAAGAGGTCTTAATTATTCAGACTCAATTTAATGTTTAACCATTTAAAGACAGATGTCTGAACCATTCAAATATCTTATCGCGAAACAAACAGTCTGAACCATTAAGTACTGGACTAGTAAGAGGTCTGAACCATTAAAAGATGAAACAAACAACCCCTTAGTTATTTAGTTTAATAAAAGTATGTTATTTTTTATATATTTATTTATTTTTGTTTGATAAAAATATGTTATTTCTAGTAGGTTATATAATAACCATTAAAAAAAATAGAAAAAAGATTATGTTACTAAAATACTGTCTGACGTTAAGTTATTTTAGTAAAGTTAAGGCGTTAAGTTATTTTTGGTTTTCAAATAGATCAAGGTTTAAAGGTTTAGAGTGGATGGATTGGTTGGCTTTTGTAAATATGTAAGTTTGGTTTGTGTTGGCGGCCTGTCTTGGGTCGTCGTTTTTCTGTGAATGAAGTTTACCTTTCAAAAAAAAAAAAAAAATACTGTCTGACATAAAATAACTTTAATTAAAAATAAGCTTTTGTGACTCTTTAAGCTAACGAGGCCTAGTATTTTGGGACAGTATAATATAGTACAATTATTCACAAAAACAACTAATGGTGGTCGTACTCCAATAGTTATGGCTGGTGGGGTAGTGTGTGTTAAATAATATATCCACTTTGCTAGATTCAATTTTTTATCTTTGTAAGATCAATTTGGATAAATTTAAACATGATGTGACATTTATGTGATTTTTTATACATTTATTACTGTTATTAAGAAATGTAAGAGCATGTTAACAAAAAGTTACGGTATCCAGAAGTACTTTGTTAATTAATAAGATTATTTCTGAAGAATTAAGAAACAGTGTAATATTTAATCATTTAGAGGTAAATGTTTAACAATTCAGATAAGAGTTCTTATGGTATACGGTGTGGGCGGAAAAGGGGTGCGGCAAAGGGGTGCGGTAAAGTGGGTTTGCCGCGCGGTAACACCGCCGCCAACCCAGGGGCGGATGTACCATATGAGAAGGGGTAGCCTCCGCTACCCATTGGCGCTCCGTCGGTAGTGTAAATTTTGGAAAAATTTGACATTTTTTAACGTTTTTTCGATTTCGTTACCCCTTTCTTTTAAGACGTTACCCCTATGAAAGTTTTCTACATCCGACACTGCGCCAACCCCCTTTGCCGCGCGGTGATCTTTCTCATCGGTGACCTGATACCGAATCGGTGAAGGGAGGGAAGGGGAGAGAGAGGGGGTGTGTGTGGTGGGGTCTATGCCATCTCAACCAATCGCACATTTTCCTTTTTTTTTAAAATAGTTTATCAATTCATGAAGTGTCTAACCATTGCCAACACTTTTGAGCATAGTTTAAACAATTAAGGTTGAATGACATGGCACACCCTCATTTGTTGATTTTGAAGTTTACCACTTTCAAGTGTCTAACCACTCCCTACACCCTTAATCATTCAGACTAAGTATAATGTTTAAACATTCAGACAGTGGCAGATCTAACACAAAAATTCAGGTGGTATTATTTGTATAAAACTGAAAAAAATAAAAATTTTACACTACGTAGACGGGGGTTGTGAGGTTTATTTACACTACGGAGACGGAGTTGAGAAGTAGCACGTGCTACCCCTGCTTGTACACTACATCCACCCCTGCATTAAGAAGCAAATGCCTGGACCATCCAAACATTTGCTCGTGAAAAAGAAACAGTGTAAACCATTAAGAGCAGAAACAGACAACCCCTTAAAATCTTCTATGAGTTAAAAATGTTTATGTGTAATTATCATCTAATATATGGAAAGGGGATGATTATTTTGAGAACGCTAAATATTGCGAGAACCGTGAGGACGAATGAAAAAAACCAATCAAAACCATTTTTTTTTAATACAACCCTCGTTGGAATTAAAATACAACATCAACAAAAGAATTTACAACATCAAATAGTTCATTTCTCATCTCAAAATCACTCTTATTAGATTTTTTACACATGTGTAAATATAACAAATTTACACATGTGTAAATTTTCTTTATTTACGAATTCACGTAAATTTGAAGGTGTAAATTTAATTCCTAGTATTGTATTCGAATAATAATGATAAATGTAAAAATAATTTTTGAATTTGAATTGTTTTTACCAAGTTCTCGTGGTTTTTTAATTCGTTCTCACAATTCTTGCAATATTTAGCGCTGTTATTTAAACCCTCCCCTATATGGAAATTTATATATATATATATATATATTAAAATTTATATGAAATTTGTTATGTATCGTTTGGATTGACCAAATGATGGACACAAACTTATATATGCAATAATGTATTTTATTAAATTTATCATTAATGATGTATAGTTTATATTTATGTTGAAGTTAAATGAAATTAATACTACTAGGACTAAATATTTATTTCCTACAAGCTAATAACATCACAAGATGGCAACCTAGGTGTAGTTATTAGTATAAATTTAAGTTTCAATGAAGAGGGGCCTACATGTTATTTACAAAAGTTGAGGGTAAAAAAAGTATACATCAAACTATAGAATTAAAATAATATCCTGTAAAAGCTTGATAAAGGAGAATTAAAGTCAGAATAACGGATCATGCCGGTTGATTCTATGTTGGTCAAATTAATAGGAATAATAATACTTCATTCACTATGTTTGACCAAAAGTATAGACCATACAACTAAACCATGTGTGCTCAATGCTCATTTTGCACTACACAACACATGTGACTCAACCACCAATATTTAATGGTCCAAGTCATATTATTCACGTGGCTCACAACACATTTTTAATCAGGTTGATAACTAAATAATTTAAGGGTGATTAGCTGATCATGGTATGGTTTAGAAGGTTTATAATTCAAAGAGTTAACTGCCATTTACATCCCTGTGGTTTGTTTACTTAGGCCAAATTCAAAATTGCACTGTTTTTCTCCTTGACATTTTGGAAACGTGTCATTTCAGTTCAAAAAAATAACAACAGTTAAAAAATTCAGTTAGCTTAGGGGTAAAATTCATTTGTTTCTAAGCAGTTGGTCACGGGTTCGATCACGGCCAGCTGCAATTTTGATTGTGGTTACCCCTAAGTTAACTGAATTTTTTAACTGTAGTTATTTTTTGGGCTGAAATGACATGTTTTCAAAATGTCCGGAGGAAAAATGGTGCAATTTTGAAATTTGATCCGAAATGGCAAAAGCGAACAAACCACATGGACGTAAATAACACTTAACTCTAATTCAAATTATAAGTTAAACTGTTAGTAACGGTTTTTAATTCAAGTAAACCCAAATCAGGTCGTAGATAAACTTGAAACTTAAATCAAAACATATATTTTTTAGCATAAGATTATGTAATGTTGGAACATATTAATTACTATGTATTTATTTTTATAGAAACGCAACTTGAGACTTGAGTATTTAGCATAAGATTATGTAATGTTGCATCTTGGGGGTAGGATAAGGTTTTGGGACCAATAGGTCCTGGGTTCGATTCCCACAAGGGGGTTTTTCCATATTTATTTGGTTTCCTCCTGAATTGATGTATAGGCATTATGCCTAGTGGAGATGGATATGATCGGGTGGTTCCACAGGTGGCACGATGATAATCCAGTGATTCGTTAGTGATCCAAATTTGTCGTTCAAAAAAAATGTAATGTTGGAACGTATTAATTACTATGTATTTATTTTTATAGAAATGTAACTTGAGACTTGAGTACTTAGCATAAGATTATGTAATGTTGGAACGTGTTAATTATTACGTATTTATTTTTATAGGAGTTAATTACATAGTTAGTCCCTTTGGTTTACATAAAGTAATAATCTAAGGTACTAATAGTTTAAAATCACATCTTAGGGTACTAACTTTCTATTTTTTAACATGTGATTGTGAGGGTATTAATTACATAGTTAGTCTCTGTGGTTTACACAAACTAACAATCTAAGGTACTAATAGTTAACATGGAATTAACGTTAATACCCTCACATGTTAAAAAATGGAAAGTTAGTACCCTAGGTTGTGATTTTAAACTATTAGTACTTTAGATTGTTATTTTGTGTAAAGCACATGGACTAACTATATAATTAACTCTTTTTATAGGAAAGTAACTTGAGACTTGAGTACAAAGAAAAACAATTTTAAACAACATGAAAACCTTTAAAACAAACTAATATTGTATTTAACTATTTATCATTGATTGGTTATATACTTATGGGTTAGGATCAAATACAAAGGATAAAATAAATAAGAATGGTAAGAAGGATTCTAGTCCATTGATCTTAGATTTGGAGGGTTGAGATTAGTTGTAGGGAAAAAAAAGATAATAGAAAGGCATAAAGGGAATCCTATATTTATGGATTTTCTCTCTCCACATGCAAGGCACATGCCAATTCCCCCATCGATTTGAAACGTCCATAACTTTTTCATACGACATTTTCTTTAAAAAAAAAATCACCATAATAACGAGCGTTTTTTTATCTTTAATAAAAAATTTTCATTTTTACTTGTTTTTTTTTTGCATTGTGTTAAAGGTTCAGGTCATTGTGTCTTTTAACTGGGTTTTGGTCAGTAGAGTTTCTATACATTGTGTTATTATTAAAACCTATAACACAATGTTAATTTGGGTTCTATCCATTGCGTTTTTATAAGAACATATAACACAATAAATGACACAATGAAGATGATGCTATATCTGTGTTTTCTATAAATTGTGTTATTAGTTCAGGTCATTGTGTTTAATATGTTATTCATTGTGTTTTAATATGTTGTCCATTGTGTTTTAATAATTTGTTCAATTTTTTTATTATCTTTGTTCATTATGTTTTAGTTTGTTGTGTATTGTGTTTTTAGTTTGTTTTCCATTGTGTCTTCATCTGCTCTCCATTGTGTCTTTTATCTGTTGTCATTAATTGTGTCTTTTATATGTTGTCATCAATTGTGTTTTTATTTAGTCTGATACTTACTGTGTTATATGTTATCGCCATTGTGTTATACGTTATGGTCATTGTGTTTTAGTATGTTGTCCATTGTGTCTTTATCTGTTGTCATTGATTGTGTTTTTGATCTACTTTACATTGTGTTTTACATCATGTCCATTGTGTAATATGCAACTGGGTTTTTGAATTTTTTTTGAAAAATATAACAATATGGTACTCATATTAAAGATAAAAAAACGCTCGATTTTATGGTATAATTTTTTTAAAAAACAAATGATGTATAAAAAAGTTACGGACGTTTAAAAATTGGGGGAGAAATAACATGTGACTTGCATGTGCATATTCTCTTTCCTCTAATAGACAAAATTACCCTTTCCATTTAATTCCTCTTAGACACTTGTCACTCTTCTCTGGTGGCTACTTATCCTTCTTATTTTTAAATACTTTGTATTATAACTCAGCCCATATACTTATATTACTTGAATTAAGGGAACTATAATATCTTATTTGATACCAGAAAATTTTCAAACCAACTTACAAGCTGAATTGTGTAGTCTGGTTTGAAGAAGAAAAAAAAATGCAAATTTGAAACAAGTATAAAAAAAAATCGCATGTGAAATAAAAAAGATAACCGGTTCAATATGTTTCACCGATTTAAAGTGAATTATGAACAATCTAACAAGCACATGGAAGACATTATAACTTGTTTATTCCACATAGTATATTGTATACAAAAGTTTTTATAGATGAAAGATCAACATTTGCTTTTTCAGAAAACAGTATAACAAACCATGTTATCTTAATGACTCAAAAGTTTAATTGTCGATTATCGATATGATGTCCTTTGTACTTTGTGATTCCACATTTGTACACTACTACACTATGTTTAGGGAAAAACCATGTTTAGGAACCATATTTGGAAAATGCAATATACATATAAACATAATAATCGAGTTTTATCAAGTTTTGAGAATTGTTTTAATAAATATTTTTTTTTAATTTTGGAACGTAAATTTGAATCCTTGACGGACCACTGGAGTATTATTGTGTCACCAGCGGAACCACCCGATAATATTAATCCCCACTAGGCAATAATTCCTATACACCAATTCAGAAGGAAACCCAATAAATATGGGAAAACCGGAAAACTCCCCTTGTGGGAATCGAACCCATAACCTAATGGTTTCTTAGTCTTATCATAACCCTAAGATGTCACTAGACTATAATGTCATGGGCAAAACAATGCTCAGATGCACTTTTGTAAATCGAAAGTTTGAACGGCTGTGATGACCCGTATTAATGAATAAGTGAGGATCAAATGCAAAGTGCAAAATAAATAAGAAATGTAAGAAAGATTTTAGTCTATTGATATTAGATTTGGAGGGTTAAAATTAGTTTTAGAGAAAAGAAAAATAGTGAAAGGGCATAAAGAAAATGCTACATTTATTAATTTTCTTTCTCCACATGCAAAACATATATCAATTCCTCCTATCAATTTAAAACGTATGACATTTAAAAAAATCACCAAAATAACGTCTAGTAAAAATTCTTGAATTGAAAGGAAGTACAAACGTGTATTTCAATACATGTATAATAAGTAAGAAGTGGCAGTTTGACTTTTACAAAGTCAAACGGAAAAAAGTTGGTGAAATAATTAACGAAATGAAAGAACCGTACGTAAGAAATGGAATGTGTGATATGGTATAGCATGTACGTAGGGAATTTGTGAAAGGATTATAGGTGAATAACCACCGAATAGGATGAATATTTAAGAGAAACTTGCTAACTGCTAATTTTGTAGATGTGAGTGGCAGAATTCGTGATGCGATGAAACCTGTAGGGTTGGTGAATGATGCTCATGGACGGGAACCATCACATGAATGAATGAAAACAATCCAAATTTGGTATGGATGTTGTGCCTAGGCTTTATAGGTTGATTGCGTTAGGACGTAAAAGGAATGTAAATGTTTGAATAGATAATATGTATGCATGTTTTGGAACTATACGAATACGAATGATTAGGACTTGTATCTACGTGTATCCGGTTTTAATACATATGAGTATTAACGGTGTTAACCGAGTTTCTTTTGAGAATGAAATGAAGTGCAGGAACATTATTTTTGAAGATGTTTCTCCTGCTGAAGTAGCGAAAGAATACATCGAAGATGTTTCTCATGGTCGACCTGATTCTTTGAATAAATCAGAATGTCGTCAATGAAGACGATAACAAATTTGTCCAAGTATGGTTTGCAGACACGGTTCATGAGATCCATGAATGCCGCTGGTGCATTAGTGAGCCCAAAAGGCATCACTAGGAACTCGTAATGACCATAACGAGTCCTAAATGCAGTATTGTGTACGTCTTCATCTCTAACCTTCAGTTGGTGATAGCCTGACCTTAGGTCGATCTTGGAAAAATAACTAGCTCCTTGAAGCTGATCGAACAAGTCGTCGATCCTGGGCAATGGATACCTATTCTTGATAGTGACCTTATTAAGCTCTCGGTAATCGATGCACAGACGCATCGATCCGTCCTTCTTCTTGACAAATAAGATTGGTGCTCCCCAAGGAGACGAACTAGGTCTAATGAAACCCTTGGCTAGCAATTCATCTAGTTGCGTTCTCAATTCTTTCATCTCTGTTGGTGTCAACCTATAAGGCGCCCTTGCTACTGGTGATGCTCCAGGGATGATGTCAATTCTGAATTCCACTTGCCTATCTGGTGGTAAACCAGGTAGTTCTTCAGGAAAAACTTCAGGGTATTCAGAAATGACAGGGATGTCTTCAATCTTAGGCTTCGGCTCATCAATAGTCACTTGTGCCATGTAGATGACACAACCCTTCTTCAAACACTTAGAGGCCTTGAGCATAGTCACTTGCTCAGGCAGTTCATACTGGGTATCTCCCTGAATGGTAAGTGACTCACCAGACGGAGTCTTGATCACCACTTGCTTCTTATTGCAGACAATCTGGGTCTGGTTATGAGATAACCAGTCCATACCCAAAACTATGTCTAAACCGGCTAATTTCAAAGGAAGTAGGGACAAAGGAAAAGAGTGGTTCTTAATGGATATGAAACATCCATCTAAAATGGTTGAGGCGGTTTCTAAGGTGCCATCTGCTAATTCCACCTCATACTTCACACTTAAGGTTTTAACAGGTAAATTTAGCAATTTACAAAACTTGTTATCTACAAATGATTTATCAGCTCCTGAGTCAAATAGCACTCTCGCATAAACATCATTTATAAGGAAGGTACCTGTGATCACATTATCGTCTTGCACAGCTTCCTTTGCATCCATCCTGAAGACCCTAGCATTGGTCTTCTTTCCTTCATCAGCTTTCTTTGCATATTTTGGGCAATTTGTCTTGATGTGCCCTTTTTCGTTGCAACTGTAGCACGTTGCGTCTTTCAGCTTCTTGCACTCTAGGGTTTTATGTTCCGAAGATTTGCAAATCCCACAAGGCCTCGGCTGAGATTGGGATTTTAAGTCAAGTCTGCACCTCCCAAAGTGGTGCTTCTGACAAATCTTACACTTGGGCTTATCTCCGGATTGATGCCCATCCTTCTTAGAACCTGACCCCTTCTTGTGGTCATTGTTTCCCTGTGCTTCTTATCTGACCGTCGTGAATTGTCATCTTCACGCTTCCTTTTCTCGGCATCCGTGTTCCTCAGCGATCTCTGTCTGACCGCGTCCAGTGTGAGGGACAAAGATATATCAGCTACAGATCTGAAAGTAGCTGGCCGAGAGGCCTTCACGCTTGCCTTAATTTCTGGGGCTAAACCCCCAATGAAACGAGCTATTCTTTTGGGTTCCGGGGTCACCAGATACGGAACCAATCTTGACATTGTGTTAAAGCTCGTAAGGTAAGCTTGGCAATCCAGGTTTTTCATCACCAATGACAGAAAATCTGACTCAATCTTTTCAACCTCATGCTGAGGGCAGTAGTTCTCCCTGATGAGGGCAACGAATTGTTCCCATGTCATATTGTACAGTGGAATCTTCCCTGTAGCTTGAATCAACGATCTCCACCAGGCTAAGGCCTCACCTTTGAACGATTGAGACACAAACTTTACCATATCCTTCTCAGCGCACCCGCTGATATCAACCACGGTGTCCATCTCATCCAACCATGTCATGCAGTCTATAGCTCTTTTCTCCCCAGTGAAATCCCTGGGTTTACATGAAACAAAATACTTGTAGGAGCAACCCTTATCACGGGGTCCTTGATTCAATACAATCTTTTTAGATGGAGCACTTTGCTGATTTGAGGACTGACGATCGTCATCACCTTTTGTAAAGTCCGGCTCTTTTGTACTTTCCATTTATAGAAAGTTTTGTCCGTATTTCTATTTTTGGAAACCTTGTATTCTTGTAATTGTTCTTTCTTTGTAATCATTGTAAAACCGAGAGTTGGATCATTAATGAAACTCGTATTTTGTTACAAATATGTTATACACACTCTATATATGCTCGTATGTTCGGTTTTGTAAATCAATTGATGATTAATCATTATTCTTGGGAAACTAAGTGCTAAACTTGCAATTATTTAAACTCGTGTTATACATACTCTATACATGTTTGTACGCTTAAATTGAGAAACAATTTGGTGTTTATTTGAGATGTTTGCAAACTTATGATAAACTATTACACTCGTGACATTTATGTTTTATACGAAACTTATACTTAATCATATTCAATTGGACACTTACATAACTTTTGGAACATGTTACTTATACCTTAGAACCTTAAAATAATCCCAAAACCCGTAACTTTTAACTTGGGGACGAGTTACAAATTGAAAAAAAAAATCTGTGCTTCTGACCATGGCTTACGGACCGTGGCTTACGCACAAAACACAGGAGCCAAGAAGGGCTCTCTAGCTCAAACCCTAGCAAGCATAAAATCACCAAATTGAAGGTCAATCCAAGACCCAAATCGATGCATGAACGCGTAGAAACGATCACCAAGTCAAGGAGATCGTAAGGTATGTCGAATTTTGCAATTTGGTGATGTTTTAAAATTATGATGAACAATCATAATCGAAATTCTGGAATGAATGATGAATCTATGAACATGGTTGTGATGAAATTCATGTTTAGAAACAAACCCTAGTTGAAAACTTGATGAATTAGTATTGAAAACTAGGGATTTGATGATTACCCATATGTGTGCTAAGTGGGTTTTATGACAAGAAGATGAACACTTGAATTAGGGTGTTAAATTGATGAATATTGATGTTATGATACTAGAACTAGGTGTAGTTCATGAACACTAGACATGGAGGTTTGAATTTTGATGTTAACCTTGGTAAAAATAACTAGTTATGAACTAGTTTGTAAATGTGTAAAAGTATGCCCATTAGGTGTTTGATAAAATGCCTAAATGAACGCTAAAATATTGAAATTTCGAGTGAAACGCACATTCGAATAATATGGCAAACTATGCGAAATATAAAACGATAAGAGTTCTAAATATCATGATGATTTAGACTTAATTGTGTAAACCATGTGATTGAAAGTAGTTAACTTTGATAAGTTAAGTTAACTAATGATGAAGTCGAATAGTAGTTTCGGCATAGAATCCGTAAGATGAAATAGTCATAATAATGATGACTAATCTAACCGTCTTACGAATCATGGTGATAGTTTGACTATTGACAAGCTAGATGGAGGCTTGGGCAAGGAGCGGGTCAAACGGATCGTGTACGCGAAAAAGAGCATAACCGGATGCAAGGTAAGCGACGCTTACATCCTTTTTGTAGAATATGCATTATTTTGTAAACTACAAATGCGATTAGTGTAATATCCGAAATAAGGGTTACGACGCTATTAACACGAGTCGGAACAAACATAAATGATAAAAACCATGGGTCATGGTGAAAAGAGGCGAAACGGTAATTGAGTCATGTAATGACTAATAATTAATGAGTTTTCGTTAAGATCACTTTAAAATGCAACTAATAACGAGAAAATGAGTAAAAATAGAATTTTAGTCAAGTATCGACTAAAGTAAATTGTAGTTAAAAAGGGGCACCCATAGCGTAAGCCGAATGGGTAAAAATATAAGAAAAGAGTTTAAGAGAAAAAGGGGTCTAGTGGCAAAAAAATCCGAAATGGGTCGGATGAGCAAATTGGTAATTAATAACCATGTTTTGCTACTTATGAAAATGCTTGGTCATATAGGCCAAACGGGTCAAATGGTGTGATAACACCATTTGACAATATCGACTAATGTGGTTGTCAAGTCTTGTGTTAACAGGAGCGATTAGCGATTCGGACAATTGCGTCGCCATAGAATATGTGATAATAAAAGCGAGGTATAAATCGGGTCTATTTGTTGACCCGAGTCAGGTACGCAAATATAAGGATGTAGTTAGAAGTGATATTTTGGTCAACTATTAGTGAAAGTCCTTCGTTACAAAAAGAAGGACTAAAATTGACCAAAAGGCCCTTTAGGGGTAAATTGGGCAAACAACCTTTAAGAGTTGTTTAGAGTTAAGCGTTTTGTTAAATGGAGTCCTTGGGATACGTATAAAAATGGGGATATGATGTAAACTAATAGAAGCGTGATTTAAAGCTTGCGAATGTTAAACACCCTTAACGGGTCAAAACAAGTATATATGCAAAATGTGTTAAGATTTCGTAAGAAACCCGCAACTAGAACCTAATATGATAGGATATATCGAAAATAAGAAGATTATGAGAATTTGGAATCAAACAAATATGTTTGTTTGATAAAATGCATAAACGGGTTAAAATTTGATAAAAAGGTAACGAGTCGAAGGCTTAGAAGTCTCCAAATTTATTATGTTGGATGTTGAATTTTAACTCCATATGATGGAGAATTAAATTACGGACGCGTGGGAAAAAGAATCGGGTAAAACGGATTAAAAACGAGAGAGTTATGCTCGTTTCCGTGAAATCGGGTTAAGCTGGGAATGTACAGCAACTGTTAAAGCAGCATTCTGCTGAAAAGGGGGCTAGGCGTCACGCGACGCCCCCTAACTCCGGAAAAATGTTATTTTTTTTGTTTGTTTGACCCATGGAACTTGTTTAAACTTATGGTTTAACTATCAAAACTAACTTTTAAGTTGGTTTTGATCATAGGTGAATGCCAAGAGTGCCCGGATGAAGATCAAGCTCGATGAGGAACCGAACACGATAAAGTTAAAAGCTTCCGCACGGCGTTTCGTCATCACTTTTAAACGACGAACTTATTTATATTATATTGAAAACTTTTAAATTGTAAAAGTTTTAGATTACTCGTATTTTCTAAGGATACTTAATCGTAATTACATGTTTATTTTCGTTATTTATACGAAAATCTTTAAAATAATAACAAGGGTGTTACACTTCTCCAAGCATTTTTACACTTTCACAACTCTCTAATCTTCTCTAAATCATTCTCAAATCTCTTGCAATTCAGGATTTTGGCAGATTCATACTCTTCCACTAAAGTGAGTATAACTTGCTCATTTCTCAACCAAATCACTTGGTTCTTCTTCCTACTTCTTTGGATAACCTTGGGGTTCGATTCCTTAGTTTCTCCTTGGAGAAATCAGACCTGGAATTGCCCTAAATATGTCCGTAAACTTTCTGTTTTGTTTATACTCTTTCAAAACTTGTTTAAACTTATCAAAACTCATCTCAAACTTATGTACTAATGCTTACAACCTATCCCATTGTTGATTAAGTGTTAGAAACATGATTGAGACATACGAATCAGAGGTTAAACCTCAAATATTTTTCTGTTTTGTTTAGGGTATTTAACCCACAAGTCATGTCAAGCTTAGACCTTGATGAATGAGTGATTATGGAACAACTTGGGTTGTCCAAACATACAATCCTCACATGATTTGATGATTTCTCTTTAGTTAGGTTGTTTATATTATTGTACTAATCCTAGTTCGTGACCCTCCTTGGTTGTTTTTACATCAAGTGAAGTGGTGAACATTCAAGGGGTTCCTAAACGGAAGCTTGTTCTTCCTACCCCATACATGACTTCCATGATAACTCGAGGTGCCTAAATGAAGATCCTAATCTTCTACCTCCTACATGAATTATTGGACTAAATAATATGTAACCTAGATATATATATATACTCATTCGAACCTTTAATGTTGAACTTGTGTTTATATGTTAAAGTAGTAGAATATCATCTAAGACTTTAAAACCTTGATATGATTCTAATGGGTGTACTACCCATGAAATACAATATAACCCTAGTGGTTACATAGTGTCATATAAGAGTTATGAGTTAAAGATGATTATTTTAATATTATACTTTATGTTATACTAAAATTCGAAATTTATAATCTTCCGTTAAACGCCAAACTCACACACCTATGTTTCCTCGTGTAGAAGGACTAGGTGCTCCCAACAAATCCATCCACAAACACACTCGCGGAAATTCCAAGTAGGAAAGCTTGCAACCACCGTGAGTATACTCGATCCCTTTTTCCCCTTTACACTTTGGGACGCAACATGTATAACTATGCAAATAACTTTTAAACTCAATTAAACTTACTCTATCCATGATTAAACATGAAACTAATGTGACTTACTTGTTATTCTCGTATGCTATGTGAACGATTTGGAACGTTATATGCTCATTAACTTTGCTCGCCCACCTTAACAATTATAGCGCTATAGGATTAACGCCCCGCCCGTTATACTCTTGGGTATTGTTAAGTTAAACATTACCACCCCGCTAAACTTTTGGAATTAGGCTCTTTTATGCGTTGTATTCTCGGGTTTGATCATATTGTACGCCAAAATTGCATACTAGTAATCACATATTATGAATCATGTTGGACTTGAGTTTTTATTCTATTATGCTATGTAAACAAACTTGTATACTCGCCTTTGCTTTTGCATTGAAACTCTATTTTAATACATGTTGCAGGTTAAATTGTTGAAGTATGATGAAAGATGAAACAAGAATAGGGTGGACTAGATACACACCTATAAATCGTTTATCTTTTAATGTTATGTTATTTGTTGAAACAATGTTGTATTTTGTTTTGATTATTGTATGACAATTTAGCAATTGCAATGAAATTCGAATTTAATTAAATATTGTCACATAGTGTTATGAAGTCTCTTGCAATCTATACACACTTCGTCTCATCCCGATGTTTCCGCCATCGGTTGGGGTGTGACACCTTTCTTGGGCTCTTCCTTCTTGGAGGGTGGCTTGCTGTGAGCCTTAGAACGAGTCTTAGGTTTTGAGTGCAGATAGGGTCCTACTTTGAGTCCCGCTATACTCATTATACTGCCGCTCTATTGCTTTTGTAACAGCGTTGTCTATTAACGCTTGCAGTTCAGCACCCGCTATATTAATCCGGGCATCATTCTGATTCTCCCTTGGGTGACTATTAATTTCATCCGAGTCAGCCATTATATCTTGAACTGTTACATAAGATATTGACAAAAAATTATTTAGGAGTTTATTATGGAATTGTCTTTTATGGCAAATCATTAACCATGGTAACACATGCCATATTTGGTTAATTTGTTAATCATATTTATTTAGGATTTTTTTTTATTATAATTTATCCTAATTATAAAACAATAACAGTTTTATTAGTAGCACAAAAGGCCAAGTCACAAGGACATTTTTTAAATCATAAGCCATGATTTCAGAAAATCAAGGCATTTAAGGTTTGAACATAGTTCATTACCTTTCTCTGACAGGGAGTCGTAGACTACTACTGTCTTTTGTCTTATATGACAATGAGTATGGCCCGTAGGCACTACATCACCTATGGATGTATAATATATGATCATCTTAATTGATGAGTTAAACCTATGATTTATATAACATCAGGTTAGGATAGGAATCTTTTGAAGAATCCTATTATAAGAATGACGTGTGTGATTTTAACGAATCACATCTGCCAGGAGCGTTAACATGTTTTCAGATGTTAACAGGGATCCGAATCTTTTAAACAGGTCTTACCATCTTGGCCAGGTCTCATAATGACATGCAGGCTAGGCTATACCTTTGAGATTCTTATTTAATATTTAAATAGGCAGGTACATTTTTATAAGGAATGATTTTGATTTATTTATCTCATGTATAATATAGTTATGCATATAATTTCAAAAAAAAATGAAATTTATAAACTTAACATTCCATTAATTTTTAAAAGAGTACACTTTGCCCTAAACGAGACTTTTAATAGACAAATTACCCACGCAGGGGTTTAACTGAAATTACAAGTCCACGAGGGGACCAAATACTAGAATAGATGTCCACGCAGGGACTAAAAAGACAAGTCCACACAGGGACTAAATATACAGATAAATGTCCACGCAGGGACTTGATTGAAATAGATAATACAACAACACATGTAGGGATTTAATGATCCCTCTTCTTCTTCTCCTTTAGCAAGCCTGCTAGGCCCTTGAGGAAACCTTGTCGTTCCCTGCGATCTCTGTGAAATTCTCGCTCGACTTGGTCCAATCTTTGAAGAATTTCTTCCCGTTCTGGCGGGGAAAATCGTGGCGGCTGCGATTGTTGCCGAATCAGAGGTCTAGCAGGTATTTGATACCCATGAGTTGGGTACCCCACTCCCCAAGGAGCTCCATAAGGTCCTTCAGGATGAAGGGCGTTGTAGTTGGCCGCTACCAAGTATGGGTCGGCTTTAGCGTAATTATAATGAGTGTGAGCCGGCTGCTCGAACGGGTTGTACGCCATTGAACCGGCGTATGCAGGAATCGGGTTATCAAAACCCATCGGTGGTGGCTGCGGTGCAACTGGTGCAGAGTTCACCTCTGGAACTGGGTTTGAGGGCCCACCCATTTGTGGGTCTT
Organism: Helianthus tuberosus; assembly: GCA_030545235.1. Taxonomy (NCBI): domain Eukaryota; kingdom Viridiplantae; phylum Streptophyta; class Magnoliopsida; order Asterales; family Asteraceae; genus Helianthus; species Helianthus tuberosus. The sequence continues at coordinate 22,072,430 of CM060397.1, forward strand.
CATGTAGTGGCGGGTAATGACTGCCACTGGAGTGTCGAGGGGTGCTAAATTGGAAATCCCCTCCTCGCGTGGATATTCTTGCGCCTGTTCTCCGACGCCTTGGTGGTTCTGGAGGTGCTTGATGAACTGGCGGCGGTGGAGGCGGTGGCGTGACTGCCACGAAACGTGAATCCCCAGAAGGATCCTGCTGCTGGTGCTGGTGAGGTGACGAATGGTGAGAAGGTGTGAAGTACCATTCGTGCTGGTTAAACCTTGCTTGATAACTGTCTAGACCACCGTAGGGTGATCCGTGGAAGGATGATCCATCGAAGATCTCGATGGGATGGTTGGGGGTCCCGGTTGCAGGCTCGACATGATCCGTGTCCTCGTCCATGTCCATTGCATTGTCTTCTGAGAAGTGGTCCTCCGGTCCCAATGGGTTAAAACCCACTGGTTCTTGAATATAGTTTGCCGGGTTGAACCGGCCCTGAAAGACAGGAGTAGGGTCGCCGAAGGAACGGTGCGAAGCAGATCGCTTTAACGGTAGGAAGGAATGGCGGGAGTCTTCGGGCTCATTTTCCGAATGTGGCCCAAAGGAATGGCGATAGGGAGGCGTTGAGCTGTGCGAGACAGATCGTCTGGCAGGCTTCGTGTAGGTCCTCCAGGCTCCTTGCGGTTCGGCACTCATAGTATTAGAAGGAGTTCGCCGGTGCGAAGGCCCGGCTTCGTGATCGTTGGGAGCGCTGATTGACCCCTTTCCTCTTCCTCCTCTTCTAAATCTTGGCGGTATTGTTAATCCTGTCAACACAATTAAAAGATACAACAAGAAATATAAAGGACAAAGCTAAGAAAAAAAAACAATTTGGATTTGTCCTAAGTTCTTGTCTAGACTCGAAAATTTTTGGAATGTGCAATTGTGTCATTGAGATTAAACACAAAAGGCTAGTGTTTAATTCCCTCAATGTTGGCTCTGATACCAACCTGTCACACCCCGATATTTCCACGTATTACCGGTGGGCCCGGTGGGGAGTATCGTGACGTGGTTGGTAACATTACAGTCAAACAACACAATATTTAAATGCACAGCGGAAGCAAAAGATAGATTCATTTCAACTTTAATAAATTGTAATATCAAGTATCACAAACAGTTGAAAGTAATCCACAGGTGGATAAAAAAAATTAAATAGGAAAACATTGTTCAACAGTTTTGACATCCAAGCTTGCAAGATTTATTGTGGACGCTAGGAGAAAGCCAGCCTAGTTCGCGTAGTACCTGCACTTAACCTTTTTGAGAAAATACGTCAGTTTACACTGGTAAATACAATCAACTTACTCATTTTAAAAATGGTTAAAAATTGATTTGGATGCACGTGGCACAAAACATTTTATAACTTGGGATAATTATTTGAATATAATCTTGTAAAAGAATTACATGTTCCTTATGCGTTCAGTAGCCCGATCCGTAGATCGGGTTAAAGATCAATAGACACACCACATTATTTATTTTGGCACTGACGGGTGTACGCCTACACCCCGTGCTTAGGTCGTGGCCATTTCGTAAAATGACGCCAAGGATATCCGGGACATGGTCATTAACCCCCCAAAGGCTTTAAGAAAACAAAACATTTCAAAACGGAGCATATCAATGATTTCACCTCTATTCGATTAAAGATTCAATGCCCGACCAGGCGGTATTTTATATACCATACCCCAAGCCCGTATAGGGAAAATAAGTTAATAGTATTTACCTTTGCAAAGTAATAATCACAATAAGCAAGTGCGTGTAGCTTTTACCGGGTCTCCTATTCTGGAACGAAGATTTATAATAACCTATTAGAATCCTAACAGGTCTTTAATTAAGCCTAAACTTAGACCGGTTAGTTTTAAAGAAAGATATGGTTCAAACGCACGATTAAGCGAAGACCGGAATAGGATGTGATTTAGACCCGACAAGTTTTAAGACTTGTATAATATGGGTAATCTAACCACATTCTGGATTTTGAGATAAAAACGATAAGGTTTGACCCGTTTCGGCTAATTTATGCAAACTAGTTACATAAACCGAACCGAACGCGCCATAAGCGTAACGGGTAACCATGATAGTCATTTACAGGTTTCCTAAGTTAATATGCCTTAAATAGGTTGTGATATCAGCAGGATACATTCCATTATGCCCAAAACGAGTTTAATCTTAATTTAAGCCCCGCATGGGTATTTTGGTCATTTTAAAGGTTATAAAAGAGGTTAAATGAAATTCTGAGATTTGGGTCCGAATACATCAGTAAAATAACTTAATTTATCAGGTCATATTAGTTGGTGATAAGTCTTATATGACAAAATAGTTTTAAACCCATACTAGGTGTTTAATATGCGTAAAAAGCCATTTTAAGCGATTTCCGGGTTATACCGGAAATCTGAGTTTTCTGAATAGGTTATAAAGTTCAAAATACTTCATTTATTATATAAAATCAGTAGCAATTGGATTGGTGTCAAAATACTATGTAGAACTCATTTTATAACCAAAAAGGGTATAATCGGTATTTACCGAATCAACGCTATAACCTTAGGTTATGAGCAGGTTAAAAATAATTAAAAATCTTTAAAAATCTCAAAATATTATATTACATCAGTGGGTAAAAGGTTTGGTGTCAAAAATTGGGTTTAGATAGACTTTATGCTAATGACGCCGTTTAATTATTAAAAGGCGTTCTAATTACGCTAATGAGCATAACTCCTAATCTAGACCTCCAACTGATGTGAAAATTTAGGGACATGTTTATAAATCAGTAACAAAGATTATTGTCCTTTCACATATCCAAAATTCTCGTTTTATGGTCAAAAGGGCATATTGGTCAACATTAGGCATTTAACGGAAATGTGTAAACGAATCGAGCAATCAACGAACCAAACACAGAGGGTTATTCCAACATGTAACCTGGTCCTAATGAAGCTCTAAGGCATTTCTAAATCATACCGAATCGGGTCAGAACTGAAGTCAAAGCAAAAGTCAAAGTTTTGCGACTTTCGGTTCCGAACCGGGTCTAACAGAAAATTGTCGGGTCGAACATGCTTAGACATGTTCTTACACTTATTACCATGTTATATGAGTGATAAAATAGGTTACACACCTTCAGCATTGCTAATTATGCGTTAATCCGAAAATTATGGTTCTGTTGACTTTTTATAAACAACTTTGACCCGACATTTGATCTAGTTAGAGCGGGAATCAGAGGGTGCCCTTTTAAGGGTTTAATGCCCACATGATTACCAACTTATAACTACCTTTGATTCGACTAAACACTGAACCGATAGTGATTAATCACTAAGTCAAACGTTAATTACGACGGTTTGACTTTTAAGCTAATAACTAAGTAAAACTCAATTAAGGAAGGTCAAGGGCACTTACCAAAGTCTAATGCATGACTAGGGATGACTTGGGTCTGCTCTTATGCTCCAGGAAGCTCCAAAAATGCAGATGGAAGGTATGATCAAATTGTTGCAACATGAGGGCCTTTTATAGTATTTTTGATCTCATTAAATCATGACAACAAGTGCTACAACTGATCATGGATCATCCACAAGTGTCCCTAAGGTCTAAAAAGCATGTAGGGGTCGCCCATGGAGTGGAAAATATCTCCTTAAGTTGGTTATAAGGCTGAACAGGCTGTTGCCTGTATTTTCTGTATCTAGGGATCGCACGCGGCCCGCGTAAGTTTCTGTTAAGACTTACGCGGCCCGCTTGAGGCCTGCTGTCAGGTAAAAACTTTTCTAGTTTTTGCATCTTGGCTCTTGGTCCTTCGAAAGGTCATTCCCCTTTATATCTTGCATTATGAGCCCTTCAAATTTACTTATAAGGGCTTCAAGACTTATACCCACTTTGTTAAGTCCCTGGTCACTTTATGTTTACCCGAAAAGTCATAATTTTCAACGTTGACCCTTTAACCCCTAGTATACGAATTTGATCATAACTTTCTCATATGATAACGAAACTTTATGAAATTTTTATCCCACATTCCAGTGAGCATAATTTACCATTACAAAGCTTTGGGTTTGCTAAAAGGTCACTCAGAGGTATACTTTAAACATGTTGACACATTTAACCCCTGTAGTTTGTAATCTCTCACTTTCTTTCATATTTAGCTTCGTATGATCCATGATTTATTCGTTTGAAGGTATAAACATCGTGTAGGGTTATTGTAAAGTATATTTATCCATTGTTGACATTTTGAACCCTTATATTCACATACTTTCCATGTTTGTCAACTTTAGTCCCTCTAGAATATTCTTTCACACGTTCAAGCGTATGACACGTGTCAATATATTATAGGACGTGAATTTTCGAGGTGTTACATTAAAGTTACGTTTTATATAACAATCAAGAGAGTTACATTGTCTTAAACAAGAAACAAAGAGTACATAACATAATTTAACTAGTTCTTGCTTCGTTTTAAGTCACTAAGGCACAGGTCCGCCTAAGTGTGTCTCGATCATCCTATGCAACAGCTCCTGAAAACACATGTGGAAATAGGTACGTCAGCATAAAATTGCCTGTGAGATACATAGGTTTTGTGAAAATAGGATTCATGACTTGAGTTTAAAGAAACTGTTTAATAAAAAATAAAGTAGCCATGAATCTTGTTGAGTGTTCCCTTTCATAAATCATTTGAAAAGTGATAAATAAACCAAATGATATATATGTATAAAAGAATAATGTATGGTTAAGCGAATAACCAAGTAAAAATGAGTTTGTATAAGTTAAGTTATTTGTAAAACGATGTTTATGTGAAAATGAGTTGTAGATGTAATATGTCTAAACTGAAATGGTTTAAATAACGCTACGATATGTAATACCATAAAAGCACTTATATATAGGAAGTACCAGCGGCGTATCCACCATGTTTTTATCGTATTACACGTCGCCCCGTTACTTAAATCACTTACCCAAACAACCACCAAAATGTAATGTTTAACAATTGTAGAAATGTTTATGTATGGTCAAATACGGTTCACATGGTTCAGCAGTTACAAACGGTTCACATAATCAAATGGTTATAACGGTTCACATAGTCAAATGGTTACGACGGTTCACATAGTCAAATGGTTACAACGGTTCACATAGTAAAATGGTTACAACGGTTCACATAGTCAAATGGTTACAACGGTTCACATAGTCAAATAGTTATAAACGGTTCAAAATGTAATATAATGTGTTCATATGCTGGATGAGCATATGCAACAAAATGCAATGTAAAACAATGTGTCCATATGTTGAGTAAACATATGCAACTAATGTAATGTAAATAAATGTGCTAGCATGCTCAGTCAACATACATAGCAGAAATGTAAAGTAAAACAATGTACTAAGTATGCTAAGTAAACATACATAGCGAAACAATGTAATGTAAATCATGTACTATAAATGTACTAATGAGCATAGCAAGTATATGATGTGAAAACAGGAAAGCACGAAAGTAACAAGTAGGCACACGTGTTTCACCCCAAAACAGTTTGAAAACGGTAATAGAGGGGTCTATGTACTCACTTGAGATTGCCTAGGAGTCCTTGAGTAACAACCAAACAATGCTAGAGATCACGGAAATCAAGCGGCACCTAATATAGGTAGTTATGTTAATAAACCGGACCTATATCGGAGGATCGGATAGAATGAGGGCTCGTAAACCAAATGAGTATGGGAACTCATGTAATATGGTTTAACAAAGCCTACATACTACAATGAAACCTAACCTAAGTGCTTACGACCCATTACGACCCGTTTAGGTAGCTTATGCTACTTTAACGCGTCGTTCGCGTAAAACGCGTTCGGAACGCCTAACTAGTCCTATGATAAGTAAAATATGCCTTATCATGTCTGATATTATTGCCAAATCAGTTTAAATATCACAAATTATGTTACATATGCTTAAAATGAATTTTGGCGTAAAAAGGCATTTTGGTAATTTACCTAAGGCATATAAACTACCTATCATACAACTAACTAAACGTCGAGACCATAAGGTATAACCTCGGAAGGTTATTCCCCATACAACTATGGTCACCTAATGTAGTTGGTTGGATCCTAAAGATCGACCAAACGGATCGGGTTCGAAAGTATAAGCGATTGTTTAGATCGCTTACCTTACGACCCTATATAAGCACTAACTAAAAGTGACGAGCTAAGCATGTTACAACATGCTTAACTAAGTTAGAAAACAAGTTTGGTATCAAAACAAACGGTTTTGATACCTAAAAGTAGCTTGGTTACAAAATACACAAGAATACGTATTTTGGCCGAAACTACGACTCGTCACTGAGCCTAGATAACGTGGTAATCAGTAGGTATAGTCACAAGGGACTATAACCATCATGATTACGCTCACGTTGCGAAGTTCAACCGGACTTCGTGTTGACCATAAACTGGTCAATGCAGAAAACGCTAAAAGAACGAAAAAGGACTTACAACGGGTCCAAGAACGGAAGTTTTGATCCGAATATTCTCAGGTATGAAGTGATAAACACATCAACTTAGAGAACAATTTCAGATTCAAAGGTGTGGGTTTTGCAAATGAGGGGTGAGGGGTATTTATAGATTTCTTAGGACTGTTAAGATCGTTCGCCAAAAACCGTGCTTTGATCTCATCCATACATGTGCACCTATGGTTTTGTAATACCATGGGCACATCAAAATGGCCCCTAGTATCAGGAAATACCATTTGCAAATGGGTTTTGAGTGCTTAACAGCTGTTAACAGCTGTTAAAACCAGTTTTGCATATCTGGGAGGGCCTCACGGCCCGTGTAAGATATGCCCTTAGGCTTACGCGCCCCGCCTGAGGTCTACAGATCAGCCAGAAGTTTCAAAAGTGACAGTTTCAGTCCCTGTTGTGTTTTAAAGCTATTTCCGACATGTTTAAGGCCCGTTAAGCAAACTTTAAGGCCCTAAAATGATGCTTAAACATTGTGGACATGAAACATGCTCAAAAATATTCCGGACGTCGGTTCGTTGGGTCGTACGATCGCGATGTTCGCTTAATTACGACGGAATGCGCATAAGCGCGAAAAACGATCCAAATTGCGCGACGAATGGATTTTTCTTATGCCAAACACTAAAATAAGATATTTTAATGCTTACATAAATTTTTGGATGTCCGGGTGTATTCAGAATGTAAGTTATGCGCGAAAATGCAAACTTGTGCACTTTTTGACGCTTTTAGTCCCTGAATGACCCAAAAGTTTATTTTAGCACACCGAACCCCTCGAAGCCTATTTCTAAGATATGTAAAGGATATTTATGGTATGTTTAACTTATGGTCATGTTCCGGAATCTCTGTTCCAGTACGAATCGTCATACTTTCGCAGTTTGTCGAATTTAGTCCCTGTAAGCGATTAAACTTGATTTTGCCATACCAAAGCCTTCAAAACTTATTTCTAAGTTATGTAGAGGTTATTTAAGGTATGTTAAGCATATGTTGATGTTCCAGAGTGTTTTTCGCATTAAACTGATTACGTTTACGCATCAGTTCGCGTATAACTTCCCAGAAAGCGATTTAGAGCTCGAAATCGAACAAGAATTGATATGTGCAAAGAACCCACATATTTATACAAATTCCAAGTATGAAATACAATATTTAATCGATTTGGTATTTGTTTGATGGTCGCAGTGACCCAGGTGTCACACTAAGTACTAATGATGTGATTGTATGTGGTGACTGCAGGTTGCCCAGAATCACGGATCACCACCGTGGAGCGTAAGCGGTTGAAGATCGAGTCATATCAAAGATTGTACAAGAGTGTCTGGTCATGTAGTTTAGTAAATGTATGTCATGTTATTTCATAAATGAGAACAATGAATGTATTTATTGTAAAAAAGTCATTTGAAAGGATTTTCATGTATATTAGAATGTTTATAACGAAAGAAATTTTTGGGTTTGCATTTCCGTTGCATGCGTTTCACACTTTAGGGTTTTTACATGTTAATTTAGGTTTTTTCCATTGCGTTTTATCAGAACCTATAACACAATGAAGATGGTTTTATATTTGGGTTTTTTATATATTGTGTTATTGGTTCTGATTATTGGGTTTTTCAACTAGGTAGGTTTTCTGTACCTTATGTTATAGGTTCTGGTCATTGTGTTTAGTCTGTTATCCATTGTGTTTTAATTTGTTGTCCATTGTGCTTTAATCTGTTGTTCATTGTGTTTTTAATCTGTTGTTCATTGTGTTTTTAGTCTGTTGTCCCTTGTGTTTTATCTGTTGTTAATTGTGTCTTTTATCTATTGTCATCAATTATGTTTTTAGTCTACTTTCCATCCCGTTTCTAGTTAGATACTCATTGTGTTTTACATTACGTCCGTTGTGTTTTAGTCTGTTGTTCATTGTATCTTTTATCTGTTGTTATCGATTGTGTTTTTAGTCTACTTTCCATCGTTTTATTAGTTTGATACACATTGTGTTTTACATTATGTCCGTTGTGTAATACACAACTAGGTTTTTGATTTTTTAAAGTATAACAATAGGGTACTCGTATTAAAGATCATAAGATGCTCAATTTATGGTATATTTTAAGAAAACAAATGACGTATAAAAAAGTTACGGTCGTTAAAAGGGGGGATAGCATGTGACTTGCATGTTCATGTTTCCTATCATGTGAGAAGCATGTGCTGAAATGCCCATCCTTTAAAGCGGTCGAAACCAAGTGCTTAAAAAACAAAAAAATTACGACTAAATTTGACACTATACAATACTAAAATGACTTGATTTTACGTACAAGTTAACCATTTAGTCTAGTTATGAAACATCCAACATTTACAAAAGTTATGAAACACAAGTCTCAGATAATTTAACAACTAAACTTTCATTACATAACAACCAAAATCTTTTGACCCGTTTGTATAAGTTAAGTACGGAAGCGTGTTGAGAGCGGTTTGGAGTGTGTTTGTTGCCGGCGTAGCATGCCATTAAAGGTTGACTTTACCTATATCACAACAACAAGAACCAATATTAAATTACATGTAAATACATCCTACTAACTTTCAACAAACATGATATGCATTCATTATACGTTTTCCATTCATTGACCCGCTCGTAACAAATCACGTACATAACCATTCATTAATATAACAATCCAATTCGTTGACCTGTTCGTGACGGATCAACATATGATCATTCTTAAACATCACATTCTAGTTTGTTTGACTGGTTCATAACAGATCAACTCATGAACATTCTTTAACATCACATTCTAGTTTGTTTGACCCGTTCATAACGGCTGGGGGATCCACAAGGTGTGGTGTGGCGTGGCGAGGCTGCGGCTGGGTGTGGATCTTCTTTTATTTCCTTGATTGCAAATAAACTAACCTGGGTGATTACGGACCTAAATTCTTGCTAATTGCTTCAATTTTTTTTTAAGGAAAACACTATTTTAGTAAATAGTTTTTTGAAAACATCAAAATGGTAAATAGTTTTTCCTCTAATACTATTACGGAATAAAAACTCCACAATTACTATTTTAAGTAACTCTCATGTATATCCGTGATCATGATACATAATATGTGTAACCCGTATTAAGATTTGGTATAGACATGATTTTACAACCGAGCAAACCCGAGTGTAACAACAATATGTCATATGTGTAATAAAATTGTTGTTAGAATAATGACCAAGGACTCAAGGAGTGGAGTGTCTATCTCTATTTATATCACAATTTATCCCCATTTAAAAAATCTGACCGATTGTGTGTGAGTGTTGTGTTGTGTTGTCCGATTGTTGGTCCATCGTCTGTCGCGCCCACCCTTCACGAGCGTCTCCTCACACCACTTGTATTCCCTGACCCATCTCTCTCTCTCTCTCTCTCTCTTCACCACCTCCATTCACCAATCCTCACCCCCTTTCCCGATCCCCAATCCCACCAATTTGATCTCATTTGAATTTATTCCCGATGAAGCGTGAATACCCAAATCAGAACTACGCTGAAACTTCCAGTTCAGCTAGTAAATCAAAGATGATGTGGGACGACGAGTTTCACCCACCGGACACCGGAGTTGACGAGTTACTATTCGATTTAGGCTACCAAGTCAAGTCTTCTGACATGAACGACGTCGCGCAAAAGATCGAACACCTTGAGGGCATTCTCACAAACGACGTCGGTTTGTCCCAACTCGCCTCTGATTCCGTTCACTACAACCCTTCCGATCTTTCCTCCTGGCTTCAGTCCATGATTTCCGAACTTAACCCCATCCTTCAGCCACCTCTCACCATCAATAATCCCTTCTCAAACGACATCGTTCAGCCTCAACCACCTGCTGCTGTTATAAACAACAATTCCTTCTTAAACGACGCCGTTCCGGTTCAGGTTCAGGCTCAGGCTCAGGTTCAGCAACCTGCTGTGATAAACAATTCCTTCGTAAACGACGTCGTTGTACACATCGACGATCTGCAAGCCATTCCTGGCAACGCTATTTACCCTCCGCCACCGGCTAAAAAACTTAAAACCTCATCTCCGTCGTCCTCCGGCGGCGCGTCGTTTTCTAGCACCGGCGCGTCGATCTCCGGCGGCGCGTGTACTTCATACAATCGGAACCAGAATCAAAACCAGAGTTCGAACCAGACCCAGAACCAGATTGTTGTGGTGGATTCACAGGAGAACGGGATCCGGCTCGTACACACGCTGATGGGGTGCGCCGAAGCCGTACAAACCGCCGATCAAAAGCTGGCCGAAACCCTAGTAAGCCGAGCCGGTATGTTAGCAGCTTCACAAGCCGGCGCGATGCGAAAAGTGGCGTTATACTTCACCGAAGCACTAGCTTGCAGAATCTACAAACTAAACCCTAAATCACCACACAATTCACCAATCCTTAATAACATTCTTCAATCGCATTTCTACGAAGCCTGTCCGTATCTCAAATTCGCTCATTTCACCGCAAATCAAGCTATTCTTGAAGCTTTTTCAGGTAAAAGTAAGGTTCATGTCATTGATTTCAGCATCAAACAGGGAATGCAATGGCCTGCGTTGTTACAAGCTTTGGCTCTTAGACCGGGCGGTCCACCTAAATTCCGGTTAACCGGTGTTGGACCGCCCGTTAATAATAATAACAATAATAATATTGATTATTTACAACAAGTTGGGTGTAACTTAGCTCAGTTAGCGGATACGATTCATGTCGAGTTTGAATACTCTCGGGTTATTGCCGAGAGTTTAGCGGATATTGAACCGGGGATGTTGGATTTACGCGATGATGAAGTTGTGGCGGTTAATTCGATGTTTGAGATGCATCAGTTGTTGGCTCGACCGGGTTCGGTTGAGAAGGTGTTGACCGCGTTGAAAGTGTTAAATCCGGTTATTTTAACGGTTGTGGAACAGGAGGCGAATCATAATGGGCCGGTTTTTCTAGAGCGGTTTACTGAGTCGTTGCATTATTATTCGACGCTTTTTGACTCGCTTGAGAGTGGTGTGTTTGACTCGCTTGAAAGTGGTGCGAGCGATGAGGATAAGGCTATGTCGGAGGTGTATTTGGGGAAGCAGATTTGTAATGTGGTGGCGTGTGAAGGGGCGGACCGGGTTGAGAGGCATATGAGGTTGACTCAGTGGAAGGGTTTGTTTGACTCGGCTGGGTTTGAGTCGGTTCATTTGGGTTCGAATGCTTATAAGCAAGCGAGTATGTTGTTGGCGTTGTTTGCGGGTGGTGATGGGTATAGAGTGGAGGAAAATAATGGGTGTTTGATGTTGGGTTGGCATACTCGGCCACTCATTACGACGTCGGCTTGGAAGATTCGGTCGACTCGGTGAACTCAGTTGGGTTAACTCAGTCAGGTTAACTCGGTTGGGTTAACTCAGTGGGGGTGTGACTAGTTGCTGAGTTGGAAAACTGAAAGTGAGACTGAGACTGAGTGGGTGGATGACACTTGGTGGTGTCTTTGTTTATCTATTTACAAAAGTAAATTTTTAAAAGTTTTTATTTTATTGGGAGTTGGGGGGTTAAAGTTGGAGTTTAGGTTAATATTGTGTGGTGGAATGGAGTATTGGGTGAATGAAAATAGGTCAATGTGAATTTTATAATTGCATAAAGTCAAAGGTTGCATCTTTAGTTTGATCTAAAGTTCTTGAACTTTGTAAACAAGTGACTATTTTCTCCTTTCTAAGTTATTATTTATGCTTTTGTTAAGTTTCATGTGTTATGGACTACATTATATTATAATATTGGTTATATTATTATTGGTTTAATAGTTGGAAAATGAATAAAACATAGCATGACTTGGTGCTTAAATATTATAAAAGTATGTGTATATTATATCAACTTGTTAATAGTATATTGTTAGTTATATAATAAATGTGTATATTAGATCAACTTGTGAATAGTATATTGTTAGTTATATAAAAGAATATGGTGTGTATATTGATTTTTGAAAGCAAAACATAATAATATGACCATCTTCACATATTAAGAGATTTCAAATTTAACTATTGTAAAACATAAAAATATTTATAAAACTTATTCAAAATCGGTTTTGATCAATGAACTAGTTCATCGGTTTAAACACCACTCGGTCCAACATCCAAACCGGTTAGGCGATTGGTTTCTGATTCGACAATCCGGTTAAGGTTTAGACTACATTGTTTGGGATGTATTATCTAGATGAAATCGATGCTTATATAATATAAATGTACTAAATGCTACTACTTAGATATAAAGTTTAGTATTTTTCTATTAGATATCATGCAATATACAAATAAAAGGTCTATATCATATGCATTTGATGGGCAGTGGAATAAAGCTAGCTCCAATCTTCTTTCAATATTTTAACATGTGAATAGTATAAAAAAATATATTACTATTCAGGTGAAAATGACTCAAAACATATTGTATAACATAATTATTGAACGGTCTTTATAGATATTATTATTAACAAGGTCTCCATCAACTTCACACTTTCATTTTCATCTACAGGTACACTTTATCATTCTCCACAAATTTAATTGTATAATATTCACTGAGTTTAAGATTCTTTTTAGAGCTTCAACCATCAAATCATATTTGTTTTGTAATAAGACCATTTAGGTTGTCCGTGAAAGTGTGTCTAGGTTTGAGCTCGGTATCGTACCGGTACCAAAACTATCGATCCTGAAAATCCCTAAAAGTGGGTATTGGTACCGGTACCGAAAATGTTAGGTACAAAACGGTATTGATATGGTATGCTATTTGACGCAAAAATCGGTAAAAAAACGGGTACCGTACGTACCTAACCGCTAAAAGTGGGTATTGGTACCCGGTACCGGAAATGTTGGGTACAAAACGGTATTGATATGGTATGATATTTGACGCAAAAATCGGTAAAAAACCGGTACCGTACGTACCTAACCGGAAACACCAAAAAATGGTACCGAATTTCGATCGGTACTGTATCATTTGATACCGGTACCAAAATGCCCATCCCTATATGTGTGTGTGTTAGGGTGGGAGGGGGTAAAGGCTAGGACTCGTATAATAGGTGAGCCATGAAAAGATAAGATACGATTACATGTGGTGCTAGACAGGAACACGACACGATAATGTTTAGGTATGGCCTCTAGTCTCTAATTTTAAATTATAGATTTTAGGTTTTGTATAATATTAGGAGTAGCACTTAGGTAATGGCGGAGCTTGAACGAAAACTTGGTGGAGGCCGGACTCTCAAAATCCAAATAGGTGAGGGCCGTACTCTTAAATATCCAATATTTTACACTAAAAAAAATCTCAAAAATTTTCGGTAACACTACAAGCGAATAATTAGTGGGGCTCGGGGCACCCCAAGTCTTCCATTAACCTCCGCCCATGGGTTTAGTGTGACATCCCACATCGGTTGTGAAGGGGAACAAAGGCTTCCTTATAAGGAGCTGGATACCTTCACCATCATGACGCGTTTTAAAAACCGTGAGGGGCGGATGCCGCGGGCGTGCTGGCCGCCAAAGCGGACAATATCATGGTGCGGTTTCGCTGGGCTTTTACAGATGGTATCAGAGCCAGGGCCGGACCGGTGGTGCCAGGTCCTGCGAGGACGCTGGACCCCTTAAGGGGGGTGGATTGTGACATCCCACATCGGTTGTGAAGGGGAACAAAGGCTTCCTTATAAGGAGCTGGATACCTTCACCATCATGACGCGTTTTGAAAACCGTGAGGGGCGGACGCCGAGGGCGTGCTGACCGCTAAAGCGGACAATATCATGGTGCGGTTACGCTGGGCTTTTACACTTAGGGTCATAGCTTGTAGGCATAGACTTATTATCCATGCTTAAACTAGGCAGGGTTGCCCAAAGCTGAGCATGGTAATGACTAGTTGCTACCCCACGCCTTACTTGACTATTTATTGTCTACTATTGCCTTGATGACTTCTTTGAATTTGAGAGCAATTTGTTTCACTTTTTATTTCTTCAATTTGGAATTTTCCTTATCTTTTTCAATGATAACCTCATAGACATTGATGTGCATGACACTCAACTATTTGGATTCTTCAATGGTTGATACCTTTGCTATCCATTTGAGTGAGTGTCATCCAAACCTTTCTCACTCACACAATTCTTGTTATCAGTAATACCATGAGATTTAAGACTAGTAAAAATGTTACTAAATCTAGCATAGCCATTATTTAATTTCATCCTAAAAAATTGCTCATAATGTAGTTTAAGTTTTATTTACAGTTTCGCATATTAGACTCTTGTCATGTTATTGAAAGTTCTTTTGAATTTTTATTTACAGTTTCGCATACTAGACTCTTATAAATTATTTTCATTGTAAAACATTATAAAGAGTTAGCTTTATAAAAACCGTGAGGCTCTTCTAGCATTCCTAGAATTAAAGATGTTAGATAGGCCATTCATAATTCATACTCTCAAATATATTTCTTAATAGCTATCTGGAACATGAAATTACTACTAATTTTATATTTTATATTTTTTCCATATATGTTAATCGACATACGATACCTAAAAGAGGCAAAAAAAGGTTGTGCCCTTCTAGAACATGGGCCATGTGCGGGCGTCCTCACAGTACACCCTCAAAGACGCATGTTTTTATATACCTAACTATAACCAATGCCTCCACATTATCGTATTTACGCACATCAGATATTTTCGTTAATTTTAGTTGTAATTTATAATTATTTAAACTCCCACTACTTAACAGTCATGACCATTACAACATCTTGTCACCTCTTCCGGCATTAAAACATAACCATTGCCACAAAAATCTTGCATTCGTCCCTTCTCATGATCAGGCCGACTCAACTTTTTTGAGGGCTACATCGGATTATGAAATTAGCACCCTTAGGCCTTTGGGTATGGGGATCGGCAGAGGCCCCCCCCCCCCCCCCCCCTTTAGCCACGTCCCACACTGCCCCCTTGGGGCCCGGCATGGCATTTCCGTCGAACGTTGGAGACGGGCCAGGCTTTTTGAATGGGGTGGGCCCTTAACGGTAACTTGCAACCTTTTTAAAAAAAAAAAATTCACCCCACCACTATAAATTAAACCCCGTTTCACCCCACTTTTTTTACCAAACTACTCCCACTTTTCTCCCATTTTTATAAAAAAAAACCTCTCCCAACCTTAAAAAATTATGGATCCCTACAACCCAAATAATCCCAACTCAAGTTCACACCCGTTTTCGTCATCCGGCTACACACCCGTAATGGACAACGCTTTTGCGGGTTACCAACAAATGCCAAACGCTTTCAACCAATACCCGTTCAACCCAATGCAAATGCAACAACCCAACATGCCGTTCAACCCATATCAAATGCAACAACCCAACATGCCACAAGCACCTCAAACACAAATCGAGGAACAAGATGATGAGATAGAGGTTGTGCCAGAAACATAACCTGAACCTTCAAAAAAGAAAAATAAAAAGGGAAAGGGTAAAAACAGTGGCGGAACCAGAACAATTTAGTTAGGGGGTCATCATAAGCTTATATTCTATACTAGTTCAAATTAGGGGGTCCATCTCTAAGTTTGTTCTTCAAAAACTCAAAAATTATAAATAAAAATTCAAAAACTTTCGGTGACCGGAGGGTCAACGGACCCTCTTGACCCCCCTCTGGTTCCGCCCCTGGGTAAAAAGGAAGACGCACCGGACAAACAAATGCAACAATGGACAAAAATTGAGGAAGAGGCGTTGGCGAAAGCATATATTAACTCTTCAACGTCTCCTATAGTCGGTAAAATATTATTATTCTTATATTATTATTGTTATTAAATATTATTTGTACATGATATTTTTATTGTTGTTAGTAAATATTATTTGTACATTATATTTTTATTGTTGTTATTAAATATTTATTTGTACACTATATTTTTCTTACAAAATATTATTATTATTCTTACTAACTTGTAGGTAACAATCAACTAAGCGATTCGTTTTGGCAAGAAGCCCTTGATATATTCCACGGGCTTATGGAACAAGGCGAGTACAGAACCATTGATTCTATCAGCTCGAAGTGGCGCAAGATGAATACGTTGATCAACCGTTTTTGTGGGTTTTATAACACAACGCGCGCCAACAAACCGAGTGGGTGGAACCACGAAAATGTTTTCAATGAAGCGGTGCGTTTATACGAAAATGAGAGCAAAGCTCCTTTCCCACATGTCCGTGCTTGGCTAGTTGTAAAGGATCACCCAAAATGGAAGGGATGTCAAAATGAGGTTGCACAAGCGAAACGAGCAACGAAACGGTCTAAAACTTCCGAGTCAGGAAGTTATAGCGTTGGAGGCTCAACCGGTCGTTGCCAAATAAATATCAACGACGAGCCCGACTATGAGGAGGAGCCGATTGAAGATGGAGAACGTCCACCAGGAAGAGACAAAAGTAAAAAAATAGCGGCTGAAAAAAGGAAACAAGCCGCATCAGGAAGTGGTGGTGGTTCGAGGTTGGAAGGTGTTATGGCCGAGTTGAAATCATTCAAGGAAATCTTTAACGACAGGCAAACCGAGAAGGTAAACATTAAAAAAAACTAGCCGAGGAGAAGCTAAAGAAGCAACAAGAAGTGCAGGAGTTGGAGGAATGGAAAATAATGACCACCGACCTTAGCTCCTATCCACCGGAAGACCGTCCCATTTTACAAATGATGAAGGACAAAATTAGGAAAAAATGGAGTGGGGGAGTGTAGTTTTTTTTTAAATGTAACTTTAAGTGTGTTTTTTTTTTAATTTAAATGTAACTCTAGGTTTTTTTTAAGTGTGTGTTTTTTTTAATTTAAATGTAACTCTAGGTTTATTTTAGGTGTGTTTTTTTTATTTAAATGTAACTTTAGGTTGTTGTTTTTTTAGGTTTTATTTAAATGTAACTTTTTTTATTTTTATTTACTTTGTTTTCATTAATTAATTAAATCAAATAAATAATAATAAAAAATGGAGGAGGAGCATCCCCACACCCTTTGATAGTCTCCAAGGGGAGGGTCCTCCTTCCATGCTTACGTGGCGGGTAGTCTCCAAAAAGACTACCTTCCCCATACCCAATGGTCTTATTGTAAAAAAAATCCCTATATTTTTTGCTTAAGACCCTAACACATGGGAATATCTTCACACACATTTCTTGTATACGGTTTCTAAAACGCACAAAATCACACAATTCCAACATAAAATTCGAGAAACTGGGAGCTAAGACTAGTCCCATTGGTGACCAAATCTTAGGTTGGGTTGTGGAAAATAATTAAAATAAATGAAAAATATGTCTTTTTCCTTCAACCTGGTCGTTGGAGCAACCCAAGGTTGCAAGGGGTTGCTTATGTCATTTTGCTACTTGTCAAAACTTAATTGGTACCATCTTTTAATTTTCCTTTTTCATTTTAGTCATTTCCCCCATTAATTTAACTAATCAAATAACTTGTAATACTTAAACTAAAAAAACAACTAAATACACCGTATTTCTCAGAAAAAATTGTGAATGTTACGATATAAATTTTATTAAAAACAAAGTTCGTTCATAAATTTATATTTTTCTAGTATATTATATATATTGATGGTTTAACTTTTTATTTTTTTATATTTAACATAAATAACGTTTGTTTATTTTGATATAGAATAATTACTTTAAACATGATTATTTTTATACAATAAAAAATAGCCATGTATTACATTTATTTAATAAAAAAATAGATTGGGTTGGGTTGTGAATGTGTATCAAAAATTGAGTTGGGTTGAGTTGTATAGGTGGAAGAGAGAGAAATTAATTTTATATCAAATGTTGGGTTGAGTTAGTTTGTAAATGAGAATGGTCTAAGGGAGTCCTGATCATAGAAAAAACTTCAATTCGAATCAAACATAGTCAAACCCTACAAAATCCGAGACCCCAGAAGGCCACAATCATACAATCTTACTTTTTGTATAGTTAAGCTATCCCTACTATGACCTCTTTTCACCCCTTTCGGCATTAGCAACTAACCATTGACACCAAAATCGATCACCACGCCTCACTATTGTCAAATTAAAACCTAGAAAACCAATTTGAGAAAAAAGAAAAGAAAAATATAATCCCACTTTCTATACATAAGTAATAAGACAGCCAAAGAATGAGAATCATAATGGAAGGATGATTAGTTTCGTGACATCCCCACTCCTATTCGACCACTAATTAATTATGGAATATGATCATGCATGCTCTAGAAATTTTAATAAAACTGAAATATTTGATACACCTTAAAAATTAGTAATTAGTAATGTCAATATATATATATATATATATATATATATTTGTGATGATAAATAAGTTCATCATATATAAATCTTAAATCTTTTACTTTTATTATATGTTTTATGAGATAAAACATATTTCTTTATCAAAGAATAAGCTAAGACTATAGTCTAAAAAATATTTTATTAAGAAAAAGTAGGTACAACCAAATTATTTAACACATAAAATGTCGTTACTAAAAGTAAGAAATAAACTGAAACATTCTGTTAGATAAATATAAGTTTTGTAATTATATACATAGTTAATTACATCGCTAGTTCCTGTGCTTTATAGAAAATAACCAGTTTAGGTATTAATAGTTTAAAGTCACACTAAGATTCTAACTTTTCATTTTGTAACATCATTTTTCATACACATTTATTTATTTAAGATTGTGCATAATTATGGTGTTGACACATATAACTCTCCCCCAAAACACGTGTTGTTTTTGATGGTTGTTGTACGTACATTTACACACTAAATAGATTTTATACAATAACCCATACCTGCAAAACTGAAAAGAGAAAACCCCACATGTTTTCTTTTCCTTATCTTTTGAGAGAGAAAAAACTGTTTATGACAAAAAAGGGACTCTTTTAAACACTTTATACATCTTTAAAATGAATAATTATTAAGTAAAGCATGTTGAATAAAATAAAAGAAATGATACAGATGTAGCTCGTTTGGGTGAGTTTCCAACTCAAACCTTTCGGTTTTGTAACTTTTTATAGATTAACATATGATTAATAACCCACCTTTCAATTTATGTCCATCATTGGCCACCAATAATGTTAGTGATCGATACCTTTGAAGATCTTTAATGTTGATGATTGTACGACGAATTAGGTATTTGTTTTTTAAAAGCTAGATACATAAGAAAGGAAAAAGAGGGTAACCATCACGATTGTGATTTGTGAAGACAACAAACCTATTCGTATTAGTCACCATACTATTGCTAAGTAGTTTATAACATTAACTAGACATAATTAAGTATGTGTATTAGCATCGTCACATATGTCTAAACCGGTTTTGCTTAAATCTGATTCAGTATTAATTATTGTAGGAACCGTTCGTATATAAAATAAAATAAAATAGTTTTGTTAGAATTACAATATAATAATCAAAAGAAACCAGTAAATAAGTCCAAAACTATTACAACTGAAAAAAAAATACAAAAACAAAATATAAAATAGAAAAGGTTTTTGGTTGATGATCTTGTTAAACCAGGTCTCTTAAAACAGATTTCAAGTCTCCAAGGAGAACTCGTTTGTTTCTCAGGGTACAACAATCTAAACAGATGAACTGCTGGAGAAAAACGCAAAAACCCGAAATTATATCTTGTAAACGTAGAACAAAAAAGATCTAAAGGATTGTTGGAAGTTTTAGGGTGTTTTTTATGTCTGAAAGATGTTGTGCAAGTGTATTTGGATACTAAAGGAACCGTTGGTATTTATACTAAAACAAGATGACATAGATTTGTAGAAATTAAACGATGTATGAAAAGTCAGATGTACATACATATATGAAAAGGAAAAGCGGGTAACCATCATGATTGCGATGATGATAAATCTATTTGTATCAATCACCATACAAAAGGAATATTTTACAAAATAGTTAAAATTTTAAATGTGTTTCACTTTTTTTTTTTTTTGAACATTAACTTCATTCAAACTCAGAGCCAGTCCTCAAAATAAGGACCACTCACAAACCAATTACAACATATACAGAGGGTATTTAACCCAATCGTTCCAATCAATCCTGTTAGTACTCGATCTAAATTTTAACCAAAGAAAAGACATAGATTTAACTATGGCGACTACCTCTATCACCTTCGGATCGGAGTTCTGAAAAACCACCTTATTTCGCTCTTTCCATATAGCCCAACACGTAACCATAATGATACCACGAACAATCTTCTTACCCCGATCAGGCACCGACAACGAATTCTGCCACTGCATCATATCTTCAATCGAGCCATAACAAGTTGGAGTTATTTTACACCAACTCCAAACCTTGCTCCACACGCCGAACGAAAAACCACAAGCAACGAAAATGTGATTAACAGACTCCTCATCTAAACGGCACATCGGACAAGTAGTACTTGGCAGAGCAATCCTTCTTTTAACCAGCTCTAGACGGGTTGGAACTCTTTCTTTTTCAATCCTCCATGCCAAAGTATTAACTTTGATCGGAACCCAGTTCACCCACCGCATACGATGACTCGGCTGCCCATATAAATTCTGCCTCAGAGAAGTTTTGACAGCTGAGACGGAAAAATCTGTGCTCGGCTTATGATCCCAAATCCATCGATCCTTGCAACCCCTGAAACGAACTTGAGACAACATGTGCGACACATCCTGAACTTCCGATATACCTTCAACGGAAGAAACACCCAGGTTCCAAGTAAAATGTGTTTCACTTAGGTCACCCGTAAAAATTTTTGTACCAATTCAAGTTTATTTAATATTCTAATCCTATGTATTTTACCTAAAAAGCAGCTCACCAAGCCTACAAGACATTCTTTTAGTTTTTCTCTTTTTATTATATGTGACATGACTTTAATATGCCAACATAGATTAAAAATTTGCAAAATATATGTTAAAGTTTGCATATTGTAAAATGCGTTGCGAAAATTTTAAAAATAGTTTCAAATTATTTTTAAAAACTAGCCTAAGATCTCGTGAGCTTCGCGGGTGGCTTAACACAAACATATAATATATACTGGCAATGAGATGAACTTTGTAACGAAAGAACTTTTCAATATAAACGTATAAAAATATGATTTTTCTCACTTAGGTAAATATATTTTGATTCATTTTTTATAGGTATTGAGATGTTATTGTACAAATGATTTTATAGCAATTTTTAGAATCCAGATAGATTTCATTTTTTTAATTATTTTTTTATAACTTTGGTTATTTGATATATATTTTCTTAAATAAAGCATTTTTAACCAGTTTTGACCTTAACGTATATTGAGGAGAACACATATTGACATGAACCTATTTTGAGCAAAACCCGTTTTGACTTACCCGAACCTATTTTGACCTTAACATATATTGAGCAGAACACATATACTCAATAAACAATGAAATAAATCATAGTAAAGCTATTTATGATTAACACATAACTAAATCATACAAAAAGTAATTTATTCGGTACACATGCTAATTGACAAATACTCTTTGCTACAAAGTAATCACCGGTAGGATTGAGTGGTGGAGTTCTTTGCCCGAGATGAAAAAAAACTACATATTAAAGCACACACACAATCGTATATTTGTATTCTTTTTCAGATGTGGCAAGATTGTCGTGCCAACGGGCTGGGTAATGAAAACACTTTTTACTTATAAAAAACATTAAAATAACTTATGTGCTAATTATGATTGAAGAAAGCAGTAGTACTATAATCATAATGTAAATCTAAATATATAACTAATAAAAACAAATGGAGGTTGTATGCGTTAAAAACAAACTTTAGGTGTCCCCATTGGTTAGTACTTGTAATTCGTATGTAGAGGTCGTCTTCCAATGTGTGCTTCTGTAATGGAGCGTCTTCAACAAAATTCTGAGTTACTTCACGCCGCGTATGATCTACAAGCCAACAACAGTAATGGTAACAGTATATATAAAACTAATTTGGTTATAGAAGACGGCAACTAATGATATTGATCAAGAATTTTGTGTTAAGTACCATGTCGCTTCAATACTTTAATGACTTGTAACAGACGGCTCAAAATTGGTATTGAGGTTGTCATGGCTGCATAACAGGTTGCTAGTAGCAAACAGCGCACTCGCCATCCTTGCTATGCAACGTCGAACCTAATTTTTTTTTACCAAAGTCATCACAGCCACAAAACGAACTCGAGACGCAACGACCGAATATAACTTTCAGTTCCATACCCTCAATTCCAATAGGTAGGGTGTCGTTACCATCAATAAACCATTTAGTTTATTTTGCCGGTTCCAAGCCCGGGTGAAGGAGGGTTTTTCTCAAATAGTGTTTTTTTTAGAAAAAGGCCTCGAGTTTTACGTATATTGACAAATAAAGTTATTACTTGAATTGTGAGAGGAGAACAATCCATACCTCGTATAAAACAATAGCTAAAGTCATCAATACCGAACATGTCAAAAGTGCAACCCCAATCCCTTATAAAAGAATAAACTTCTGGGTACAAACTGTACCTTGTATAAAAAAAAATATAAAGCCTTTTAACATGCCAAATAAGTTGAATGGGTCAAAAGTCACCCAAAGTGTTTATAAGCATAAAATGTATTAATCTTTTAATTCAAGATTAAAGTTATTATTGAAATAATATAATTCCTAAAACCATGTTTACACCCAATAAAGCCTTTTAACATGCCAAATAAGTTGAATGGGTCAAAAGTCACCCATAGTGTTTATACGATGCATAAAATCTATTAATCTTTTAATTCAAGGTTAAAGTTATTATTGAAATAATATAATTCCTGAAACCATGTTAACCCTTATACGATGCATAAAATCTATTAATCTTTTAATTCAAGGTTAAAGTTAACATCAACTAAACACATAAAACATTATAACCATAAGTATATACTTTTAACTATTACCTGTTTACCTGATTAAGGGTTAGATCGGTATCAAATCGAGACCCGTTGAGTAGAAAGTCAACATTTCTAATACCGACATTTGCTTGCTCGTAATACGCCATTATAACCTTCTTTACGGGTTTATCTCTGTTAATTTTGATATAACACCTATGGTTGTGCTAAAGAGCAAAAACAAAAAAAGTTAAATTATGCATAAAAGTAAACTTTATGAAAAAAAAAATAGCTGATATATGTTCAATAAGATTATTAAACCATCTGTGATTCATTCGGGACTAAAGGTTAACTTAAATCACTCAAGCCTTAGAATTGTGTGACCCTTTGTACCAACAATTAATTACAGTAGCTGTGGGCAAGAATTTATAGCAGCTGCAAAAGCAAAAATAGAGTTAATTTGCGTGCTTGCTTGATACATGTGGATGTAACTCAGCTGTTCAACTTCTTTTGTTATCGCCATTCTTCACCCAAGTATGTATATGAATTCATATATTCCAATTCCGTCATGAAAGATGAAAGTGGTCTAAAATTTTCGAGAATAGAGCAAATTTCACCCATAAACTGGCACCATGTTAAAAGTGCATTTGTTTTTAAAAGGGCATTTTTTGTAATTTAACCCCCTTTTTGCTCAGATTGGGTTTGCATAAATTCAAACGAATACTTGGGTCTTATGTGGTCTAAGTAATTGTTTTCAGTATATGGGTGGCCTCCACATACATAAATTTATAATGGAACGGAATATACTTTATACTTCTATTAAAACATATTTTGGCACGTATTCATCAGTTAACTCTCTTTACTCTCATTAGGAGCAGGCCAGGTCTTCTACAAGCTCCATCAACAACAACCCAAAATAAACATATCTAATCCCCAGGTATTCCTGTACAAAAAAAAAAAAAAAAACCTCTATTATTTCATCAACAAAGCAAATCAGATTACCTCAATATCGTTGTTAATAATGAACAACAAAGAAGGCTAAGGCAAAAGAAATGGTGCACGTGTGGGAAGGCTAAAGATATATGTTGCATGTTCATAAAAAAAACAATGCAAAAATAGTCAAACTAATTATGTAAACCCAATACCAGGAAAAAAAAGGCTACTTAAAGTTAAAATACTAATTATCCATCATTTAAATCACAGATTCTGAACCAAAATCAAAAGTAAAAATAAACACTTAACAATAACTACTTTATAATTAACACTTTTTAATGCCAAGATCCACTTACATATACCTATAGAACGGTTTGAAGTCCTTATCTTCTCTTGATGACCTGTTGACTTCCTAATCAAGTCAACTCATGTTATGTCAACAATCCCAATTTAACCTATAGAACGGTTTGAAGCCCTGATATTCTTTTAACGGCCCATTGACTTCCAAATTAAGTCAACTCGTGTTATGTCAATAATCCCAATTTAAAGAACATATATTGTCTTTTTCATCACAAACGGGTCAAATTAATCAAATACAGAACACACTTCCTATTAACTGGTTATATTGGATGAAAACTGCATTTTTAATATATTTATATCCCATAACAATTTTACATCTCGTTTCCTATATTTAAAAAAAGCATGACCCCTTTAGAGTTGTTTTTCCATAACATGAAATTTCAAAACCATACTGATCAAGTTCATTTCAGATTTGAAGACTTGCGAGTCATGGTATTATTTTAGTTAAAATAATACATAGCTTCAAACTTTTTATTCCATTGTTACTACCCTTAACCAGTTTAAGAATTAACGAATTCACAAAAATAGTTTAACTAATTCAGTATCTTGTTTCTACAAACAAACAGAAATCACACAGCTTCAAAACTCTAGAACCCGTCAACCAAATCATGAGTTTCAAAGTTAACTTGTAATAAAATGGTACTGCGTTAACTAAGACGCAAGTGTGTTACCTTGTAATTATAGATTCCGACTATTCAACGGGCCTTCCAATTTCCCAAAAATGGTTTCCTAAAAAAACAATGATGAAAAATTAAGAAACCGAACAACGAAATAAACCAAACAAAGAAACCGAACGATTAAGATCCAAATGATTTCAATCATTTCTCAATATGAATGGTACTCCAAACATGAGGTTCAGAGTAATTATCTAGTCTTGAGTGAGAAACAGTAGTGGGGAGATAACAACGGTAACAACTGGCTGCATTGTCCAAATTTGTACTCATCATTTTTCTTTCTAAATTTTTGGTGTTTTGTATCTTTATTTCTAAGCATTATAAAGAAGTTACAAAAGAAACATGCCAAATAGACTGGATTTGAACCCCCTTTTCAAAGATAATTACACTTACGGAAGTTCTTAGTGGCCTTCTTTAATGCTTGTACACTAAAATAGCTTATTGTCCTAAGATTCCTACTGAAATAATCTTCTAAACCACAACACAAACTACAACATTAGTTAGCAAACTTGAATAATATTTGTGTAATCCTACATAATAAACTTGAAGAATTGACTTACCTTGAAACCTTTGACCGAATCCTAGATCTCTGCCTCTACTCGTACATTTCTCTAAAGAAGCATAGGAAGACATCATACCTTAGGCTTCCATTGGCGTCTAAAATGGAGTTATTTTGGTAATATCTGCATAAAATATGTTACACAGAGTCAAGATATGAGCAATAAAATTTACATTAATGAAACTAAGTTTGACTCTTGGCTTTCAAGAGTCAAAATTTGAAGTTATTAACTTTAATTCTAAACATAAGTGAAATTTTATTATGCCTTATTTCTTACAATAGAAGTCTTGAGGCTATACTAAACGACTTGTTCTGCCACAAACCAGCAAAAAATGGACCCGTTTAGAAGATTGTTCTCCTAGAACCTACAATTTGTAAGGGTGTAAAGCAAGATGGACCTGAAATTTTTAAAAGTTTTATTATTTAAGGTCATTGCACAAACCAGCATATTGAACAAACTGAAGTGGTGCTCGACGTTGAGAAGATGATAGGTTGAGATTTCTTCTTCCGGGACCACATACCAGAAACCTGTAACTGGAGGCCACGATCAATGGAGGACAACAAATTTGGGATTAGGGTTTGGAGGAGGAGACGATCAATGGAGGATAACAAATTTGGGATTAGGGTTTGGAGGACAGAAACAGCTGGAGCATGAGGCGGTGGAGAATGATTTCAACTGATGAATGATGAAGAGATGATAAATTAGAGATTGATTTCAATTGAGAGAATTGATTAGGTTTCCAAATTGAAGAAGAAATTTAGGCGGTTTCAAAAAGAGTGAAAGAGGAATTCAATTGCCGCTCAAATGAAAAAGAGAGGAGACCATCAGATGCCAAGTTGATATAATTATACATGCCCGAACCTTGAGGCGGGCTTACTGTACATTTGAGCCAATATTGGTCAAATATAGGGCTAGAGGATGCTGGTATGTAAAAATGACCAAAATAATGAATATTATGATTGGTTTAATTAATTAAATAGCTGATATGTAAAAGAGAGATGATGGACTTAGCCTGAGTTGATGAAAATTGAGTGAATTAGGAGATGATAATGGATTTAGCATGGGTTGATGATAATTGTGTGAATACCACCTGTTGTACCATTTGTAGAAGTAGCATGTCTTTAATCTTCTCTTCTCACGCTAGGTTTAGATGACGGTTGCTTCATATGAAAGAATAGAACAGAAAAATGCCAAAAAACAAATTAATAACCTCATTGATTGATTCTTCATAATCATCTGCACATTCGTCCAATGACTCAACATAATTAGAGAATAGTAAATTTATATTGTACTATAAAGATAAGGAACTGTGACGAATACAACGTAAACAAATATATAATCAAAATCCAAATCTAGTAATTAATCTTACCAAAAGTGTAGGACACAGATTTTCTGCCACGCATGGAGCACCCATGGCCAAGTGCATGGATATTCATGCCATCAAGAAGAGCTTGTTATTTTCGCTTCTTTAGCAGCTTCTCCTTCCTCTACAACAACGAAGAATCACAAGTTATGAGGTGCCAAGCTGAACTTGTTGAAACGGGTCAAAGTTGGCCCTGATAGGGTTGACCCGTTTACTTATTTGTTAGCATGATTAATGTAATTCTTGACAATGTAATTAAGTTAAATATTCTAAAACGTCTTGAAATTCATCCGAGTTAGCAGCAATGGTTCCCAGGTCACTGAATACTAACCCATTCTAAATTCATAAATTAATCTAGGGCTAGGCTAAATGTATAATAGATTTATAGATAGGTCATAGGATTGTAAACTTTAAAACCAAATTCACCATAAACCAAGCAAAAATCAAGAACCCCAAATTTATATTTAAGGTAGTAATAATATTTCATCAATTCAACTCTTGACATACCTTTGTAAACACAATCTTGCTTTGATCCCTAGACTCACATCAAAGACCAATCAAAATTCCTACCATTGGAATCACAATTACCTTAACCAAAAGGTAGGCGAGTGTAGAACAATAAAGGAGATGAACTATGATGGGAAAACATATCTCGATATCCACAATGAGGAAACACAAACGATCAAAAGAAAGAAGAAATTACAAATTGAAAACTAATCTCACCAAATATAAGATAAGATAGTGCTAACGATAATGGTTTCTGAATTTTGGCAAGAATTACACGTATTACTAAGTTACAGATGCATATTAGATGTTTTTAACAACAATTTAACCTTATTTTTAACAGCATTTTAAAAACAAATTAACAACATTTTTTATAGCAAATTAACACCATTTTTACAGCAATTTTAGTCAATTTTGATAGCAATTTGGCGCCTTTTTAATAGCATATGGACAACAAACTAACCCCATTTTTACAACATTTTTACTCAATTTTGACAACAATTTGACACCTTTTTAACAACATTTTGACGGCTATTCAACTTCATTTTTTACAATACTCTGACCTTATTTTTAACAGCATTCTGAAAGCAAATTAACAACAGTTTTAACAGCAAATTAACCTCATTTTTTACACCATTTTTACTCAATTTTGATAGCATTTTGACAACACTTTACCCAACTATTAACACAATTTTGACTCCAAATTTGGTTACAAAGTTGTTATTTTGTCAGTTATAAAAGGGAAAATTATATGCATTTAGAAGAGTGTTGCAAAAAACAAAAAACACCTTTTTTCACCACCACTCAATAGAGAGACTTTCCTCTCAAGCATATCAGCCTTAAAATTGCAACGTCCAAGGAGTCCATTTATATCATCGATTCTCCTATCTTCTGCAACTTAAGCCAAGCACAACGCATCCTTCCTTGTCCTCTACATCAACCTCAGCACCATGTCTGATCTATAGAAGAGCTAGCTGTATGAGTGTCACCAAACGAACACAAAAGGTTCAAAACATTATAAAGGTATCTGATTTTTATGCATAAATTATACTTGCATACAAATACACTGAATAAGTTCAGTATGTACATATTTATCATAGCATATCAATGTAGTCATAATTGAGTATGTCCTGCTCTATCAACAACATGTATATGTGCACCATCCTTAATCAAAAGTTCACACAATTCTGACTTCTGAGTACTTGCTGCACATCTAAACACAATAAAATTAAATCTAACAACAAACTTTCTGGATTTAATTGCAGCCAACGTCATCACGATGCTTCAACCAAAATCCACTCAATGATACAGATCTATAAAACATTGTCGTATCGCCGTCACTGAACCTACAATCCGACGCTGGTTCCGGCATCGCTTTCCAATCAACCTCTCGTATTCACCGATTTCGTCGTCATATACTCCATAACCGATAACAGTTTCCAATTAAAATCAAAAGTTCTTCACAGAATCTGTAGAAAAAAATATATACGGAACCTACCAAGAACAAAAACTCATCCCACGAAAGAAAACACGAAAAGAAGCGTAGCCTACCACTCAATTCACAACCCACTGGAACCTTTATCTCACAACTGAGCGTTCCAGCATTATATATATTTAAAGTCTGGAGTACCGAAATCCTCCAGCTCTTAAGGGATGGACCGGATGCACCTGCACACGTATATAATTATTTATTTGTATTAATGATAGCAAAGTTGTTATAATTATACATGCCCGAACCTCTACTTACATGTTATGAACGATAAATGAATAATAGGCTCATGCTAATTCAATGTGGACTTTGATACGATAAATCGGGTCCCAACATTGTAAATCACAACCTTACGCATCAATACAAAAAACAATTTATTAAAATCGCATGAAAAGGAAATCATCAAAATTATAAACTTTAAAGGAAGAAAAATTTGTCTCACCATTGCTCAGTTCCATGACTTATCTGCGATGATGGCCACACGGGTCAAAAGTCTATCTGCGATGATGGCCACAGGGGAAAGTCTACATGGTTTCGGTGACAGAAGGAAGGCTTTGCTATAACATCGTAAAAATTAATTAAAAAAATTAGCCACACGGGTCAAAAGTCTGCCTGTGATGATGGCAATAGCTAATAGGAAAGCATTCCTTCTCTTACCAGCTTTGTCAATAGCATTGTGCTTCCAATGATATAATCATTTCCAGCAAAGATTGACGCAATGGACTGAAAACAAATTAAAGAATTTGATTAGTTGATGAGAAAATGTATCGTAAAGTTGTGATTAAAGAAGTCCTGCTACCTTTAATATCTTCAAGGCCTTTCACGGATCTTTCCTTTTCTCCAGCTCCTAAATTAGACTCGCTACAAAACCACATCCTTTTCCTACAGGTATTTTGATTGATAAAATCTCACCACATTGAATAAAAGTTTGCCTCAGTCCTCATCATTTACTTCTGAATCATGTCTACCCACAAAGATGTATAGAAAATTATAAAAAAAAATAAATGAAATACCAACATATTATTCTTATTGTTTTACAATGAAACCGGCGACTCACTGTTGTGTTTGACGAATCTTCATCAGATTTGGAGTTTTGAGAAATGGCACCAAATTAACCATTTCCACAACCTAATATCACAACTAAAAATAAACTATTATAAAACACAATTACAAACAATATTATTACCACCTGCAAGGTACTATCGATTTTCACAAAAGCATGACAGTGAGTAAAAAAGAAAAATAACACGTACCTCAGAGATGGTTGTCTAAAAATTTCATCTTCTTTCCCAATTCAATAACAATCTATTTATGGACTTCGGATGAACTAATACTCAAGAAATTATAAAGTTATGGTTGCTAATCTTTAGAATAAACCCCAAATTTGGGAAGATCGTACAACAAAAACTCAAACATAGATGAAATCCAAGAAAAACATAAACAAATCTCAGTGTAACATTGCTTTGTAATTGCCCCTTTTTCATGTGGAACCAAGATATAAATCTACAAAACTGAATCGAACCAAAAAAAAAAAAGTGTAACATATACAAATACATGATTAATTAAACAATATAATGGATTCAAGAAGACAAATTACCTTACCGAGATGAAGAAGAAGTCGATCAAACAAAGGCGGCAGGGGAATGTCGGAGAGATTAGTCGCCAAAGTGGAATCGCGAAATAGATTTAGGGTTTCTGATTTGAAAATCAAAATCAAATGATAATGAGAACATTTATCAACAGATTAGAATGATAAAATCAATATCTTTAATCGGAACTATTGTTAATCTAACCTTGATTCGAATTGATGGATTGAAGATCTTTGAATATCCGTGGCGACAGAGAGGGAAGGAGGAGAATGAGAGAAACCCTAGAATACGAGGGAAAGAATAAGTGAAACGTCTATTCATTTGCCGCTCAAAGAGAGAATTGGGGAAACAATTAGATGACACGTGACATCTAGTAGCCTAAGTACATGCCATGTGGCATAAGTTTGTTTTGTTTTATTAGAAGTAGTAGATTTCAAAAGAATTGGGAAAATGTTTAATAAATTGCAAAAATAATTGAGAAAAAGTTTTAAAAAATCGTGAAAATTTATAAAAAATTACAAAATAATGTGAGTTTTTTTAACTGCGAACATTTTTTAAATTTGCAAAAGTTTAAAAAATTGCAAAAATTAGTTAGTTGATAGTAAATTTTTAAAATTTTTTGCAATATTTTAAGTATGCCTATGCATCATCACTTTCTTGTTTTTGTGTGCAGAGCTATTTATTTTTATTTTTCTCACAATATCTTGAAAACATCACATATAAATGATTATGTGGTTCACATTAACATTAATTTGATATATAATTTACAAGTTGGAGTAGAGTAACATTGACTATTAAAAAAATGATTATGTGATTTTTAATGTGTTGAACGCATCATAGGCTATGAACAATTTTCATCTTTTTCTGTAATACAACCAATCACAATCTCAGATTTAATCCTTAATCATGATAGATTTAAAGGCGAAGATAAACTCAAAATGAGATAAAAAGTTTACAACTTTTTATCCATCTACCCATGATGTGAGGTTACTAATAATGTTTGAGTTTGACTTTTTATTTGAACTTCAATCACCTATGACACGATGACTGTAAAGCAAAAATCAGTTGTAGTTATAAAAGTTTTTATGATTTAAAAAACTGGGTCATACAATAAATCACTTGAGGACCTTTTTTTATTTTTTATTTTTGGCAAATTGGATTTAAATAGTCTCAACCTTTTCAATTTGGCCGATAATAATCCCTATTCAGTTATTGACCGATAATAATCCGAACTGGTCTACTTTTGGCCGATAATAGTCCCAACTCAGTTAAAAATAGCTTAACGGAGTTAAGCTTTTTTCCGAATTACAAACCGACTTTTATGGATTTTGATCAGAACGAGGATACAAGTCGATTTATGTAAAACTTACCTCGAAACAGTGCTTCAAACGACTTGATTTTTGTTAATTGGAAGTTTAAACATCCGAATTGAAGCACCGTTTTCGTCGTTTGGAGCAGTATTTCGAGGTAAATTTTACATCAATGAACTCGTATCCTCGTTCTAATCAAAAGCCCTAAAACATTGGTTTGTAATCCGGAAAAAAAACATAACTCCTTTAACCTATATTTAACGCAGACTATTATCGGCCAAAAATGGACCAGTTCTGATTATTATCGGCCAATATCTGAGTTGAGATTATTATCAGCCAAATTGAAAAAATTGGGATTATTTAAATCCAATTTGCATTTATTTTTCAGTAGGGTGTTGTTTCAAGTTTATAGTTACATTTAATGTTGAACTAGTGTTTTTCAATGACGCGCGTTGCACGAAAGTCATTGGTGTTTTCGACCGACATCATTCTTCAAATGATTCGAGATAAACGATGCGTAACCAGCCATATCCGGCATCGTGGAGTGTATTAAAAAGGGAGCAATCGGACGATTGGATGCTGGGTTAAGTGTTTCTTGGAATGCCCACGGATTGTTCGGGTCAAAACCACGATTATGAGGATTCATTTTTCGTATTGTGGTTGGATGATAATTTTTTTTTTTAAATAAGATAGAGATGATTATAGAAGAGGTGGAGTAGTTGTGGTAAAAAAATGAATAGAAGTGTGAATATTTATAGTGAATAAATTTTTTTTAAACACATAGCCGTTGGCCAACGGTTAGCCCAAACGACTACTTGTTTTGGCCAATGAGATCCTGCAATGTCATCTTGATAGCCCCGTCCAACGCCCGGGTTGAAACCCCCGCCCAAGAGGCCACGCCGAAACCCAAGCCCACCCGGGGTGGTGACTTGGGCGTTTGTACCCAACCCACGCCACAACCCCCGCCCCCGGGCAGAAACCCCCGCCCAAGGGGCCACGCCGAAACCCAAGCCCACCCGGGGTGGTGAATTGGGCGTTTGTACCCAACCCACGCCACAACCCCGCCCCATACCCCATATTCTTATATACCCTAAATTCACTGTTCATTTAGTTTCACGATTATGAGGATTCATTTTTCGTATTGTGGTTGGATGAGAATTTTTTTTAAAAATAAGATAGAGATGATTATAGAAGAGGTGGAGTAGCTGTGGTAAAAAAATGAATAGAAGTGTGAGTATTTATAGTGAATAAATTTTTTTTAAACACATAGCCGTTGGCCAACGGCTAGCCCAAACGGCTACTTGTATTGGCCAATGAGATCCTGCCATGTCATCTTGATAGCCCCGTCCAATGCCAGGGCTGAAACCCCCGCCCAAGAGGCCACGCCGAAACCCAAGCCCACCCGGGGTGGTGACTTGGGCGTTTGTACCCAACCCACGCCACAACCCCGGCCCCCGGGCTGAAACCCCCACCCAAGGGGACACGCCGAAACCCAAGCCCACCCGGGGTGGTGAGTTGGGCGTTTGTACCCAATCCACGCCACAACCCCGCCCCATACCCCATATTCTAATATACCCTAAATTCACTGTTCATTTAGTTTGGATTCGTTTTTCGTATTGTGGTTTGATGAGAATTTAAAAAAAATAAAAAATAAGATAGAGATGATTATAGAAGAGGTGGAGTAGTTGTGGTAAAAAAATAATAGAAGTGTGAGTATTTATAGTGAATAATTTTTTTTAAACACATAGCCGTTGGCCAACGGCTAGCCCAAACGGCTACTTGTCTTGGCCAATGAGATCCTGCCATGTCATCTTGATAGCCCCGTCCAACGCCCGGGCTGAAACCCCCGCCCAAGAGGCCACGCCGAAACCCAAGCCCACCCGGGGTGGTGACTTGGGCGTTTGTACCCAACCCACGCCACAACCCCCGCCCCGGGTCTGAAACCCCCACCCAAGGGGCCACGCCGAAACACAAGCCCACCCGGGGTGGTGAGTTGGGCGTTTGTACCCAACCCACGCCACAACCCCGCCCCATTCACTATTCATTTAGTTTGGATTCATTTTTCGTATTGTGGTTGGATGAGAATTTTTTTTTCTAAAAATAAGATAGAGATGATTATAGAAGAGGTGGAGTAGTTGTGGTAAAAAAATGAATAGAAGTGTGAGTATTTATAGTGAATAATTTTTTTAAACACATAGCCGTTGGCCAACGGCTAGCCCAAACGGCTACTTGTCTTGGCCAATGAGATCCTGCCATGTCATCTTGATAGCCCCGTCCAACGCCCGCGCTGAAACCCCCGCCCAAGAGGCCACGCCGAAACCCAAGCCCACCCGGGTTGGTGACTTGGGCGTTTGTACCCAACCCACGCCACAACCCCCGCCCAAGGGGCCACGCCGAAACCCAAACCCACCCGGGATGGTGAGTTGGGCGTTTGTACCCAACCCACGCCACAACCCCGCCCCACACCCCATATTCTAATATACCCTAAATTCACTGTTCATTTAGTTTGATTTTTATCATATATGAATTAGTTATTTTCCAAATATTTTGTAATCATTGTTATCTTGTAGGCAATTTCTACATCCTTTAACTACAAGAAAATGGTGGGCTCATAAGGAATGTCGGAATCTCTGGTATCAAATATCATCAACCCGATTTGGACGTAATGTTATTTGTGGATGAGAGAACTCCACAATCAATCAAGCTTGAACGCATAGCATTCCCTTAATGACAGGGGCGCAACTATTAAGGAGCCAGGGGGTGAGGCGCCAAAACCCCCGAACTTTTCGCTCAGTAGTGTAATATATGTGGTTTTCGTATAAATTTTTTTGGTATATACGTTTTCGACCTCCTGGTTCTATAGATTTTTTTTGGGGGATTTATCACTTCATGAAATTCTAATCATGAAAATAACGTTATTTTACTAATTTCGTGAAAATAACGTTAAAAGAGGGGGATGGTTAATCATGCATCATGTAGTGGCGTTGATAGCTAAAAGACAAGGGGGTACATGCACTTATCGGCGTTTGTCTCAATTGCTGAGTGTTAAGTGCCTTATGTCCAAGGCTTGATGCAAAACTACAATCGAGCCGGGGGTCTCATTGGAAGCAGCCTCTCTATTCCTATGGGGTAGAGGTAAGGCTGTCTACATCTCACCCTCCTCAGACCCTACCTTAGCTTTGCTATTGGTGGGATACACTAGTATGATGATGATGATGATGATGATGAAATTCTACAAAACGTTTTTAGGCCATGTGTAGTCATAAAGCCCCTTGTGGGGCGTTATGCGACACGTGTCGTGCCACGTCACACGAGGGCTTTATGGGGCGTTATATCACTAGAGCCCGTAGTCATAAAGCCCCTACTCATCATTACCTATTTAATAATTTTCAATATTATTAATTAATTATAAAAAAGCTTACCTGTTTGTGATTGGCCAAAGCTTTGAAAGGAATCTCCACAACGCCGCGATAATTATCGCGCTTTCAAAATTTTTTTGGGCATAGCGCCCTTTGTTTTGGTGTGCAAGGCTCCATCTCGGCGCTATAGGTAGTGGTCGCGCCCCACTACGCAAGGTCTTATAACAATAATAAACACTACCTATTTATTCAATCAGAACTATGTTTGGTTTTGTTTGTTTATATTATTATTATATTATTATCATCAAGCCCTGCCCATTTGTGAGAATGCTTAAAGTTTTGACATTTTTTAATTTTGGGCCGAGCTAAGCCTAACACTAAAATACAGCCCAAACCAAACTTCGAACCCACCATTAAAGAAAACACACTCGGACAGTTGGACATAAAAAGAAACCCAAACCAAACCTTTTTTATTTAAGGGTTTTTTTTTTTTTTTTTTTTTTTTAACACCCAACACCAAGATGGAGATTAGGTATTCTTCTTTTGCATGCAATAGTCAAAAGAGAATACAATCCTCAATCATGAATACATGATACATGCCAACCTTGCCTTACCAACAATCTTTTTTTTTTTAAATAAATAATTCCCTACTTGTGGTGCACAATGCACAGGCCACCCAGCATTTACCAAACATGTATCATTTAAATATGAAAGGCCACGGCACAATTTAATATAACTGTATTAAAAATTATAAAGTTAAATAGTTTAATCAAACATGTTACAAATGGAGGTTGTAAAACCACTAAAAAGGTATTTTAAAGTTTTTCATTTATTAATGAGTAAACTGCTAAAATCGTTCCTGAGGTTTGACTTAAAATGCTAGATCAGTCCAAAATCAACTTTTGTTGCTAAAACGGTCACTGAGCCCAAGTTCTGTTGCTAGATCAGTCAAATTAGTTAACTGAAGTTAGTTTTTAACTTTTATTTATTACACAAACAGTCCCTGTAGTTATAATTTACTAGTTTTAACTATGAGTTAATAGCCAAAATGGTCCCTGAGGTTTGCACCACCACCACCACCACCACCACCACCGCACCGCACCGCCACCACCACCACCACACCGCCACCACCGCCACCGCCACCACAACCGCCACCCCGCCACCACCACCACCACCACACCGCCACCACCGCCACCACCGCACCGCCGCCGCCGCCACCACCACCACCACCACAGCACCTCCGCCACCACCGCCACCACCACCACCGCCGCACCGCCACCACCACCATCGCCACAGTGGGTTGCAGGTTTGACCGGAAAACTCGAAACAGTGGGTTGCAGGTTTGACCGGAAAACTCGAAATAGTCTCTATCTGTAAAAAAAAAAATAGTAAGGCCGCCCGGGGTGGTGCGTTATTTTATCACGAAAACAAAAGATAACGCGTGATATCCACCCCCACAACAAAGCTCCACGCGTGATATAATCTGTTTCGAGTTTTCCGGTCAAACCTGCAACCCACTGTGGCGATGGTGATGGTGACCAGACGATGGTGGTGGCGGTGCTGTGGAGATGGTGGTGGCGGTGCGGCGGCGGTGGTGGTGGTGGTGCTGTGGTGGTGGTGGCGGTGCTGTGGTGGCGGTGGTGGTGGTGGTGGCGGTGTGGTGGTGGTGGTGGTGGCGGCGGTGCGGTGGTGGCGGTGTGGTGGCGGTGGTGGTGGTGCAAACCTCAGGGACCATTTTGGCTATTAACTCATAGTTAAAACTAGTAAATTATAACTACAGGGACTGTTTGTGTAATAAATAAAAGTTAAAAACTAACTTCAGTTAACTAATTGGACTGATCTAGCAACAGAACTTGGGCTCAGTGACTGTTTTAGCAACAAAAGTTGATTTTGGACTGATCTAGCATTTTGAGTTAAACTTCAGGGACGATTTTAGCAGTTTACTCTTTATTAATATAGTAAGTTAAGTTATTTGTTTACTTCAAATTATATTTGATGATTTGGAGAGTTTTGAATATGTATACCTTTTAATTTTGAATGGAAAAGCTAAAACCAGATTGAATTAAAAAGTTTTTTTGAAATATATATTAGCCTCGAAATACTTTAAAATATGATAATATTTAGAGTCGAAAGACGATGATAGAGGAGTGACCCAATACAAAAAAAGAAGCAAGAGCTTTAGATCCTTAGAACTAGGGATGAACATTTGGTACTAGGTACCGGTACCGAATTTTCCGAACCTATTATTTTTGGTACCGAATCGGTACCCACTTTTTGGCGTTTTCAATAATTCAGAATTCATCTGAAATTTGGGAGGCGATGGATGATTGCAACAAGCAAGTTGTCATTGGTGGCAATCAATGTTGTTTAGATTTCCTCGGCAGGTATTGGAAATCGAAGGCACAAATGGTTTTTTTTTTGCGGTTGTCATGTGGAGATAGTGGTTGTGGCGAGTGCTGACGATGGCGGTGATTCACGATTTTCGAACGATGGGGGTAGGCCAGAGATGGAGGTCGACGACTTGGTTGTCCATGTGTGTGTTTCCATGGTTAGTGATGTTAGAGACCAAGTTCAAATTTTTTCGAGGATTCTCGGGGCAGGCCATAAGCTGAGGGACCAAGCAAGTGTGTAACTATTTCCAAAATATAGATTAATAAAAGCAAATTAATTAAAAAAAACAAATAAGGTTATTCGTTGACCATAAAGCTCTCATCTAGCTCGGAAGCATAACGCCCTTAACACCATAACCCCGACGCCAAAGAGGGGCGCTATGTTGTGGCTTAGCGAGCACGAGAAGGGAAGAAAAAGGGGACCACCATCTCTGATTGCTTGATACCGTTTACCCACAGTCTTCATCACCATCCTTGCCCGGAAAAACGACCGGCAGGGGCGGACCCAAGCCCACCTCAAGGTGGGCGGGCGCACCCCCGGGGGAAAAAAAATTAGGGCTAAATTCCGTCGAAAATCCCGTCCGCACCCCTTGGAATTTTTCGTCCGCACCCCTTGGAATTTTCGACCGCACCCTTTGAAATTTTTCGTCCGCACCTCTTAGGTAAATTTTTTGTTAGTAAACTCTTATTTTTTAAAAAAATATACTACCTAAATTATATAACTTTTAATACCTAACCAACTAAACCCAAATACCCATACCTTTACCCACTTATAATTCCTAACTAGCTAGCCCACTAAGTCTTAGCCCATTAACCAAACCCAACAATATTTCAAACTATAATAAAATAATTAAAGCCCAAAACCTTAAGAAATTCTATCCCGCTCTCTCTCTCTCTTGCGTCCCTGCACTGCCAACGAACAACATCACCCAGCGACAACAGTCCAGCAGCCGGCGACCACCGTAATCAGCCACCATACCACCGTCGTTTGACACCAAATCTAACCGGAATCCCAACACGGGTAAGTTTCTTTGTTATTTTGATGATTTTGGTTGATATTATAGGAGGAAAAAGGGTAATAAAGTTGTTAAATAGGTTTGAAATTTTGTGTGTTTTGACCTTGTTTATGGTTGTTTAGATGATTTTTAGGGTGATTATGTTGTTTATATATTTTTAGGGTGATTACAACTTACGTTATGATTTCTAGGGATTGAATAGTTGAAAATTAAAATTGAAACATTATGTTATGAAGCGATGAACTTATGTTATATAGAGAGAATTGCTTAAGAAATTAGTTTTAGATGATGTTTTGGATATATTTCAAAAAATGAAAACCCGTAGGGCGTCGACGTTTTAATTATGTTTGTAACAAGGTTTGACATGTTTTTGATGATTATATAAATTTAGTTTGATGTTCGTTTGTTTTACATGACCCGACCCGATACGAACCGATTTTTTTACTTATATACCTAGGGGCCTAAAATTTTTAAAAATGTTCCGCACCTCCATGGAAAAATTCCTGGGTCCGCCACTGACGACCGGTCGGAGGCCATGGCCGACCTCCATCTCCGACGTTTGTTTGTTTGTTGCGGTTGCATGTTGTGTTTTTTTGGAACTACCTTTTTTTAGGGTCGATAGGTTTGGGTGGGATTTTAACGTCCGCCTTGATAGGGCGGTGCTCTTGCCTATTGAACTACAATCCCAGGGAAATAAGAAGAGATCTAGCAGAAATTTTGGATTCCTTTTTATTCTCTCGTATCAAGTATTTATTAAGAACAAGAGTGTTCTACCATCTGATAGTAGATTGACAAATTGTTGGGCCGAGCTGGATTTGAACCAACGTAGACATATTGTCAATGAATTTACAGTCCGTCCCCATTAACCACTCGGGCATCGACAAGGATAAATGATTGAGCTTTTGGGCCGGTAGTAATTTTTAGAAGATTTAAAGTGGTGTTTGTTTTTAAAATGGGCCACAAGAAATATTAAATTCAACATATATGAAGTGACACTTTTTCATATTTGTTTATTTTATAAGTTTTTGTTGTTTTTTAAATTAATTAAATAAAAAATTAACAATGATTGGAAAATTATAAGGCTTTATCCTACTGCATGACAATTAACAATAAGCTCGTTGCTTACATGTCGCCTACGTGACACGTATATGGCGTGATAAAGCTCGTAGAAACTTTATTCCACACCATATACCCTAAACATATCATCTAATTTAAGACCAAAAAGAAGTTTGGAAGCAATTATTCTTAAATGGCGGCTTAAAATATTCAAGGTCCAAAATACTAACATTAAAGAGAGAGATTTGTTGGGTGGTGATGAGGCTTGACAGGGTCTCCTTGCATATTTTGGTCAATACATAAAATCTTTCTCTCTCTTGTTTGAACAAACAAGAAACTTGAATTGGTTGGTTAATTCTGTCATTTTTTCATCAAAGTATTGCATATATCAATCAAGAAACTTGTGGGTAGATCGATAAGAATGGAAGGAGTGATAGGATTATTGAAGTTGCGAGTGAAGAAAGGGATTAATCTTGCGGTTCGCGACACCAAAACCAGCGATCCATATCTAGTCGCAACCTTAGACAGCCAGGTCTCTCTCCATTTTTGATCTTCATAACATTTCAAATTATCACATCTGTTTCTAACATTTACGTACCTTTTGTTGTTGCTTTGCAAAATCAGTTTTCTTATTATTTTTTGATTGTATTCAGATGTTTCATTCAAAAATGACCTTTTTTCAATGTTTTCAGAACCGGACCGAACGTCGAACCGGTCTTCTTACCGGTTCAATGGTCCGACCAGTCGGACCGGAAGGTATCGTAAATATTATAAAATTTAATAGGGTTAAATCTTAAAAAATATATAAAAAACCGGTCCGACTGGCCGGTTTCCCGGTCCAACCGCCGGGTCGCCGGTTCAACTCCGGTTCAATGCATTTCCGGCCCGATACAATGACCCGGACCGGCTCAACCTCCGGTTCCCTGTCCGGGTCTGAAAAAACTGCCTTTTTCTACGTTATATATTGTTGCATATTTATGTTTGCAAGGGCAGAATCAAGGGTCCATATGTGATAGGAATTCGTTGATTTTTGGTTGTCAAATATGAGCTGCTTTTGTTTTTTTAAGGAAAAACATGAGTTTGACCCTTTAGTTGTTGTTGTCAGTATAGAATAATAGAACTATAATGATAATCGAGCATTTGACCCGTGACCATTATGGTCACAAGATTCATTAATTATAATCGAGCCCAACCAACGTGTGATTTTATTGTACATGTAGGGTTTTGTATAAAGATCACAAGTGTATATCTTTCTAAATACGTATTTATTGTTGTCGTTATGTTACATAAACCGACCAACTAATCCATATTGTTTGATATGACGAAACTAAACAAACATATGACGATCCAATTAAACGAAGATTCTTAATTTCCAAAGTTTGAAGAATTTGTGTTAATTTGATCTCATGCAGAAAATAAAGACTAAGGTTATCAAGGTGAACTGCAATCCTGTGTGGAATGAAGAACTGACTCTCACCATGAAGGACGCCAAAGCTCCAATACACATTGTAAGCACCCACATCCTAAAAATACATATGATCAACCAAAATTATTATCATATTGCGACTTCTTGTTATCAAAAAAGATGACAAATTTCGTAAAATTATAGTTAAGCATAATAAAGTTACATAGCAGGATAATAAAACTTTTTTTTTTGTCGTGTTTAGGCTGTGTACGATAAAGATAGGTTTAGTAACGATGACAGCATGGGGGTGGCGGAAGTAGATGTAAAGCCGTACATAGAATGCGTTAGAATGAAGTTGGACTTGAACAAAGTCCCAAATGGTACTAAACTTGACCGCGTTCATCCTAGTAAGCACAACTACTTAGTTGAGGAGAGTGCAATCGTTTGCGAGAATGGAAAAGTGGTACAAGACATGATCCTAAGATTGAGAGACGTTGAATGCGGTGAAGTTCTAATCCAGATAGAGTTGGTTCCTCTTCCTGGTCGTAAATTAAATATCTAGATACGTATATAACATTACGATGGATTCGATCTCCTTCCTTTGGTGTGTACAATATAATCCAGGATAATTAGCATTGTAAGTAAACAAGATTATAGTGTGGTTTAATTTACTTAGGATGTTTTGAAGCTATATATGTTATGTTTTTTTATGAAAGTTTGTT
This sequence comes from Helianthus tuberosus, assembly GCA_030545235.1. Lineage (NCBI taxonomy): Eukaryota > Viridiplantae > Streptophyta > Magnoliopsida > Asterales > Asteraceae > Helianthus > Helianthus tuberosus. The sequence goes on from CM060397.1 coordinate 22,114,353, forward strand.
AGGATTTGGAGTAGTTTCTTTCGGAGAACTACAATAGAATGAGAGGAAACTAGTTGTGGATAAAGATAGTAATAATAGAAATGGTTTTTTTTTTAAGGCAATTTTTCAGGATGAAATCTTCACCCACATCCACATCCACATCCACATCCCACGCCATGTTTTCCCGACGGTCCACCGATGGATTTTGCCTTCATCGGGGGGTTAGTGACAAATGAGTAGTCGCTGAAAGCCTAATGATTTATAATACAAGACATGGTTCATCACATTCACAAGCATCAACATTCAAATATATTTTTTGGGCTTTTGGACCAGACATTCCAACAGTGTCAGCCTATTATTTGTGCTAGATAAGCCAGTCTGGTGTTCTGCTTGCTTGACACAAGTGTTAATAACTTGGGTTTGGCCCATAACCAGGCCCAAAATCTATGGTTTACATTATCCCAGTGCCTGACGGCTGATGCTTGTGCTTGTGTTGGTCCTATGCGTTAAGATTTTCGTCAGTCAATTTTTTTTTTCGATTTTTAAACTCACGATTTAATTAATATAAAGAAAATTACACAAATGACAGGTAAACAAGCAACAAACTGCACCGCAATCCTCATTCGTAATCAAATTTTAAACTAATAAGACAGTTTTATGTTATTTAATGTTTTTCTTCAAGTATTAAACCACTTTTGTAACCGGTATTTTTTGTTTCAAAACATCGAATTAACTTCGTGGTCACTATTTTATTTAGTTATATGTATAATAATAAAATAAAATAAAATAAAAACTAAGCATTATTCGCATCTAATTACAATTATGCAGCAACGATGAAAATCCAGTGACAAATGCTGTGGTCATGCATCACCACTAAGACATTGGTATTGGTATTTGGTATAAAATGATTTTATTTTCATAATAAAATAGAAACAGGGTTGAAATTTATTTTGGACTAGATGCGATGAATAGTAAAACCATAGAAATATACACATCTACTTTTTAGATTTTACTGTAGGGAACACAAAAGGATGGAGGTGTCCTTTAGGGATGGCAAAAATAAGTTTTGAGCTGACGGGTATAACGAAAACTTGAAACATTGGGGACGTGTATATTTAAAGCTTCACGGGCATGGGACCAGGTATGGGATAGTTTTAAATATTTGTGCAGATATGAGACGAGTATGACATTAGGTGATATTTACCCCGATTACTCAAAACCACGTACTCGTTTACCCGAATCATATTCCCGAATTTTTTGTTTATTTTCCCTTAACCCTTGTATGTTGTGTGGAAAATTAAATTTTCTGATAAAATATGTATTTGATAATATTATTTATATTTTGTATGTTGTGTGTGAAGTTATACATAAAATTTTCTAAAAGTTATAATTATATTATTTATTTATAATAAAAGTTATATGTATGTGATGTATCAAAGTTTAGTTTGTATTAGTTGTCATATAAATAAAAATTATTTAAGAATTATAATAGTAAAAAAAATGTATTTGGAAATTCCAATAAGTAATATATGACAAACTAATGGGTAAACTGAGAGGTATGCCCGATACCTAACGGGTACTTGCCAAACAAATACCCAATGGGTATTGAGACACTAGTTTACAATCAGGTATAAAACTATGATTACCAATACCCGACCAATTATCATTTCTAGTGTGGTTGAGGATTTGCACAATGAACTGAATAGTGCTGATGATGTGACCTTAAGTACCAACATATTGTCGGTCCATGAAAAAAAATGAGAAAGTCAATGCGAGGATGAACAGGATTGTGGTCCTGATCACCCTAAAAATTTGTGAAGAGAATGGGGATGAAGGGGTGAGAGGGATGTAGGGTATCCATAGTATCAATCCATACCCATACCATGAGGATGAATGGAATGAAGGGGATCCACACCGAACACCGTTGGATTACATTGAGATACATCATACAACTATAAAATAAACATCTGGTTAACTGTAACAGGGTCGGTCAAACCGTGTCGACGCTCGATGCCTAAATTTTTAAAGGGTTCAAAAAGTTTTTATAAGCTTTTATATATTTATTAAATTATATTTAGTATATTTGTTTGTTAATTATAATATGCACCGCTTGCGGTGTGCACATATAATGTATATATGTGTGGGCACTCGGGGGGCAAAAGTGAAATGATACTAACTTTAACCTTATTTTACTAATCTTATGAAAATAACGTTAAAAGCGACAGATGGTTAATCATTCATCATGTGGTGACTTTGATAGCTGAAAGACATGGGGGTACATGCACCAATCAGTCTCTATCACAATTGTTTGAGTGTTATGTGTCTTAGGTCTAAAGCTTGATACAAAACTACAATCGAGTTGGGGGTCTCACTGGAAGCAGCCTCTCTATTCTTACGGGGTAGAGGTAAGACTGTCTACATCTACCCTCCGCAGACCCTACCTTAGCTTTGCTATTGGTGGGATTTACTGATGATGATGATGATGATATCCGTTTGTTATACGGAAAAAGTGTTGGTGGTGTAGTACACAAAACCATCTGAAGATGATGTAAAAGGTCTTAAGTTCAAGTCTTGGCTCTACCACTAAAGTTTTATTTTTTTAATTCATTTCCTCTTAACCACAATTTAGGGCCCAATTCTTTTTACGCTCGAGGCATAAATTTTTTCGAGAATTTTCGGGGACGGCTCTTTGTAACAACTTCCATTCTGCACATGCGTGAGCTTGTTGAGCCAGGTGACGTCTATCATAGTTAGACGTTCACCTTACGCGGAGCCGTACATGGCTCATTCGTGGGAAGCTGTTCATGATGAAAAACGGGGTTGAACGAGATGAGTGAGGCATGTGAGTTTCCATTTCCTTTTCCTCGTTTTGTTATTACGTTTTTGTTAGTAATTTGTAACAGAAGTTATTTATGTTTTAATACTTTGTATTTCAATTACAGATCTAAAAGAAAAATTAAGACATATCCTATTTTTTTTTATCACCATAGGGCCGCCCTTGAGAATATAGGCCCTTAAATACATGTAAATGATAATCATTTTTTTTAATAAAATATATTATAAGTAAAATAATCCGATCAAAGCTGAGCCGAGCTACCAAGCGAGCCAAACCGAGCGAATCTGGCATGTTACGAGCCGAGCCGATAAAGCTCACTTTCTAACCGAGCCAAGACGGCTCAAATCAGTTTCAAACCGAGCCCTATCGAGCGAGCTTTTTCCTAGCTAAATCCGTATGAGCTGCAAGGCACAAGCTTTTTGGACAGGCCTAGTAACGCTTAGTATTTTTATAGATTCTCATAACACGGATAGCACGCCATACTATCTCCATATCAACTTGCAAGGAAAAACAACGAAACTGACATCTAAATATAAACCTCATCAACGAATATGATATATTACACAAACACACAAATTCACTAAATTGATTTGGTTACACATGTATACACTCATACATCTCAACAAAAAGAGAGATAAATCTAAATATTAATAAAAGACTACAATTAATGCCACATGACAATTTCTCCTTCAACTTCACAATTATATTTTTATTTTTATTTAAAAATATTTTGTTATCCTTATCCTTATTATTATTATTATTATTATTATCTATAAATCTCTTAATTTCAATTTTAATATTATATATAAAAAATATTTTATTATCCTTATCCTTCTTCTTCTTCTTCTTCTTATTATTATTAAATCTCTCAATTTTAACTTTAATAACATACGAAGGAATATTATATTTTGTCTTTTTATCTTTTTTTTTTTTTTTGCATTATGATTTTTCATTTTGTAACAAAACTTTAGTTTTTATAATTTGTGTCACAAAGGTTAAATAATTTTAGTTTTTATATTAGTTTTTTTTTATGTTTTCCTCATATTTGTTCGTCGTTTGTTGCTATTTAGCACAATGTTTGATAGTCACATTTGGCCCCTCCTGATTTTTTTTTTTCATTCGTATTTGGTGGTCACATTTGGTATTTTAAGTTTGTTTTGCCCCCTCCACTTTTTGATACGCATCGTTATATATTCAACTCCTACGTTTTACGTCACGACGTCACGTAAGTCACTTTGTGTTGGAAATTCGTGTTTTTTTACGCTTTACCCGGTTTTGGTCTTCGTTCGATGTTACTTAGCATGGTTTTACGTCCCAATCTCCTCAATGTTGGTAGCACGTTTATATGGCCACTGGCCCGCAACGCGGGTAGGTTAAGACTAGTTTATGATAAATTAATGTTGAAGACGAAAATAAATATGTGTTAAAATTTTGTCATAAAGGAAGTAAAAATAGTTTAATACATGAATGATTAATAAGGGGCACGTATTTAAAACTTATTTATATTGACTAGTATTAAGCCACTGCGTTGCAGCGTTTGTCATAAAACTGTGTTAAGTAGTAGCAATACTATACCATTGTCAGCGACCGTCAACACCGAAAAAGCTCGTAAAAACAAAATAAATAAAAATGGGAAAAAAATAATGTCGAGCGAAAAGCAGAAATAAAATCTTTGAATCACGCACGCTCGTTGCTGAGAAATTAAATCGAAACGTAAAACATAGAAAAAAATAACTAAGCTCATCCAGGACCCGTGTATTAGACGAACTTGTCAAAAGCAGAAAAATAGATGTGATACGACGGGTCAGTCAAATGGGAAAAAACATACGAAAAATGTTGAACCCCTCACGCACGTTGCGGTGCGTTAACTCACAAAATTTAGAACGAAACGAAAAACTTGGGAAAGATGAAAAGTATGGTGTACCAAAATTGAAAATAAAAAAGAGTTGGGATTAAATTGCAAAAGATGAAAAACTTTGGGTTAAAAGTAAAAAAACAAAGGGTCTAAATTGCAAAATTAAAGTTATTTATTATTTTTAGATAAAGATATAGATAAATATAAGTGATATCTGTATATTGGTAATTAATTAATATTAATATTAATATTAAAAGAAATTTATTAAACAAATAAAAATAAAAATTATGATGTTGAAGGAAAGAATGCCACGTGACATTATTTGTAGTCTTTTATTATAAGTTAGATATTGAAAGCTACAACATGGTAGCTAAACACGCAAAATCGGTTCCAAAAAAATGTAGTTGTTCACCTAAAAGTTTATTCTAATTAACATGTATGTGCCATTCATAGTTTAGTTTGATAATTTTATGGGAAAATTACGGCAGTAGCCGCTTGACCATGCATTTTACCAAACTAGCCATTTGACCAGGCATAAAAAAGCCCGGTCACGCTCCCCCATCCCAGTGAACCTTCATTTTTATGCACCTTCAATCCAGCCACAACCAAGCGGACACGTGTCCACTTACCTGAACGGGCTTTATGCCGCTACCTGCCCAAGCCGAGCCGCTTCATGCCCTAGCCGAGCCGCTTCGCCCAATCTCTGATTTATGCCGCTTTGTGGTACTGCCAAGCCGAGCCGCTTCATGGCCAAGCCGAGCCGCTTCGCCCCATCCCGAGCCGCTACACCCTGGATCTAAGTCGCTTCAGCATTGCCACCTACCCCAAGCCGTTTCATTTGAATTTTATGACCTTTCAACACATCCCGAGCCGCTACACCCTGGATCTAAGCCGCTTCAGCATTGCCACCTACCCCAAGCCGTTTCATTTGAATTTTATGACCTTTCAAGGAAGACCGGAAGGCTATGAAACTGTAACGCCCTAAATCGTTTTAATCAAATTTAACGCAGCGGAAAATACATACTAAAAATTTCTTTTATGATATTCTTTCTATCACTTAAATACATTAATCCCTTTTCATAAATTAATTAAAAACTAACATACATATATCGAATTAAGTGACCACATACACACCCAAGTACAACCCATGTCTTGACTCGATCTTCAATCGCTTACACATCTTGAACAAACATTCATAAACCTGTAAAACCTGCAGTCACCACAACCAATTACTTCATTAGCAACCAGTGACATAATAATATATATACTTTAAAACGTGCATAATCAAGCATCAACATCTCTTATTCTCGTTCATATAAGTCCAATCGTTCATCCATTCGGACACTCTCGTACGACTTCCATACTTAACCTTCACTCTCCATTATTAGTATACCTGCACTTTCATTTCAATCTTAACAGAAAACAATTAGCATCATTATACTTTCCTATTCACTTTCGACTTCTTTTTCCGTAAACTTACCTATTTACTTCCATTGTTTAATACTGTCACATGTATCACAATAATGATCATAGTACAATATATTTTACATCTAAAGTGTAAGTCCGGGATTTACTTACCTTACTCGTCCGTATTTGTATTCGCTTACTTGAGTCTTCTTGTCCCGTTAGCCTTCCACGCTCCCATCCATCTTGACATGATTCCTATACTTTCATGTCATTACATTAACATCCTTATTAGCATACATGATTATTCCTATGAGCGATCATATCAAGTTCATATCTCACATATGTATTCCATTAGCCGATTCAAACAAGCATATAGCATACTCAACATCATCATAACACAACCTTCACATATTATTGTCATTTAGACATTTCATCAAACACGTGGCGTGCGTACTACTTCCTAGGCATCATGTACAACTAGTTTATGCATAATCTTCCTAGTTCATTTATATTTCATCAAATCTTCTTACTAATCAACAAGTATCATTAGCACATAAACATCAAGCATAGCATCATCATATTTCTCCTAATTCATCTAACAAGAATTCATCATACCCACCTAATACATCAATCTTTCCACAAGACTTGGACATAGATGGTGATTCTAGTCATCATCTTCACCATAACTAACGGGTTTCACCTCTAATCATCAAATTAGCACTAACCCTACATAACCAATGTTCTATACGAGGGTTCTAACCCTTGTACATGATTAATTTCATATTAATTCACGGATTAGAACATAACCCACTTCACCCATGATCACCAATCTTAAATTTAAGACATACCTTATGATCCCCTCGTGATAGTGATCGATTATCCATGCTCGGTTATGATTTTAGACCTCATTCCACCCTTCAATTTGAAGATTTAACAAGAACTAGGGTTTGAACCCTTGTTCTTCTTCTTCCTGATCGTCTCACACACACACGAAGTGTGTGTGTGTGTGTGGGTTTTCCTTTATTTAATAAATCATGTTTCCTTTTTAACGGTTTTGGTCCCTCAACTTCGTTTCAATTAATAAAGAGACTAACACTCATTATCTTGTTACTTATATATACATGTCACCACTCGGTAAATTATTCCTAGTCAACTTTTATTTACGGGTCACTTTTACCCCAAACGGTAATTTACCCGTTCCTTTATATTAACCGGGTTTAAATTATCAAACCCCATTTTTGGGGTGTTACAGAAACGGACCCGGGAGAGGAATACGTAGAATGGTGGGGGGAGGGGGACACTCGATGCCCAACACCGGAGAGCCCACGTCGTACATGTTGGTACTCGCCAAGATCTGACGGTCGTGACAGTGATCGTTCGGTCTCGCCGCCCCCATTCTTCTTGGGTGATTGGCCTTAGGAATAAACTATTTTTATTTCTTAGATTTTTAGTTTAATCGTACGTTTATATAAATGCTTGTCCGTTTGTTTGCTATTGTATCTTAATAAATAAAGTCTTGTCTTATTTAGTGTCTATTGCAATGTACATAAAATATAAAATTTATCATATATTAACGGGAAAATTACAATTTAATTTTACAAATTACGGCAACAATAAATGAAAGTGAGCTCCGGATTTTAAAGCTAAGAAAAACGTCATGAAAGCCAATACATAACACGCCTGATGAGAAATTGACATAAATATATATATTTGTCGCATGTTTTCCATCTCCTTGCCGATATAAATTGCAATAATGATACCTGCAAATTAATAAAAAGATAAGTAATTTTGAGTAATGTTTATTTGGCCTGAAAACAATAAAAAAATATGGAGAAAAGTATTACATTGAAGTTAAAAATAACCGAGAGCTAACAAAACGTATATGAAGGTTAAAGCAAAAAATGAAATCAAAGAAAAGTTGTTAAATACAAAAGCTTTTCTTTGATCCTAACCCACTACAAATATAATGAGTTTGAGATTTTAAAGCTAAGAAAAACGTCATAAAACCGAGAGGTAACCCACCCGATGAAAAAATTGGCATAAAACCGAGAGGTTCCATAGAAAAGGAGAGAACACAGAGTAGAGAACTCCTTCTGTATGGGATTCGGTTTTTTAAAGCTAAGAAAAACGTCATTTTCTTAAAAAATACATCATTGAAAAAATTTGTCCCACCTATACTTCAAAAACCAATTTGACATATTTTGATATATTTTTTAAAAATACTACTGAAATTTAACAAGAGTTTTGAAACGGCTCGGCTTGGCCTTGAAAGATCATGGCTTGTACTTGTAGCGGCTTGGCTAGCTTGTGGGGCAGGGGGCGAAGCGGCTCGGCTTGGACATGAAGCGGCTCAGCTGGGGCAGGTAGCGGCATAAAGCCCGTTCAGGTAAGAGGACACGTGTCCGCTTGGATATGGCTGGATTGAAGGTGCATAAAAATGAGGGTTCACTGGGATGGGGGAGCGTGACCGGGCTTTTTTATGCCTGGTCAAATGGCTAGTTTGGTAAAATGCCTGGTCAAGCGGCTACTGCCGTAATTTTCCCTAATTTTATGCTTGCGATTAGACATTATGATTGAGTAGAAATGAAAGTGACAACTTCTTGATATGTAACACATGATTCATGTTAAAATATCACATTAACTACTTAAATTTTTAGCTAATTGTGTTTGATCAAAATGTGAGTGTGATGTTTTTGTTATAATTCATGATAACTAGGGGTGTTTACCGAATCAAATAATGGAATCAAATAATGAATTTTCAAATTGTTCGAATCAAAATTTTGAATATTTTTTTATTTTTGCTTTAATTTGTATTCGATTAAAAATAGGCTAGTTCAATTCGAATTCGTATTCGAATCAAATTCAGATAAATTTGTGAGTAGAAATGAAAGTGACAACTTTTGGATATGTAACACATGATTCATGTTAAAATATCACAATAACTACTTAAATTTTTAGCTAATTGTGTTTGATCAAAATGTGATTGTGATGTTTTTATTTATAATTCATGATAACTAGGGGTGTTTACCAAATCAAATAATGAATTTTCAAATTATTCGAATCGAAATTTTAAATATTTTTAATTTTTGCTTTAATTTGTATTCGATTAAAAATAGGCCAGTTCGAATTCGTATTCGAATCAAATTCAGATAAATTTGTGAGTAGAAATGAAAGTGACAACTTTTGGATATGTAACAGATGATTCATGTTAAAATATCACATTAACTACTTAAATTTTTAGCTAATTGTGTTTGATCAAAATGTGATTGTGATGTTTTTATTTATAATTCATGATAACTAGGGGTGTTTATCGAATCAAATAATGAATTTTCAAATTATTCGAATCGAAATTTTAAATATTTTTTATTTTTGCTTTAATTTGTATTCGATTAAAAATAGTCCAGTTCGATTCGAATTCGTATTCGTATTCGAATCAAATCCAGATAAATTTGTGAGTAGAAATGAAAGTGACAACTTCTGGATATGTAACACATGATTCATGTTAAAATATCACATTAACTACTTAAATTTTAGCTAATTGTGTTTGATCAAAATGTGATTGTGATGTTTTTATTTATAATTCATGATAACTAGGGGTGTTCACCGAATCAAATAATGAATTTTCAAATTATTCGAATCGAAATTTTGAATATTTTTTTATTTTTGCTTTAATTTGTATTCGACTAAAAATAGGCCAGTTCGATTTGAATTCGTATTCGAATCAAATTCAGATAAATTTGTTTTGATTCTAATTCAATAAAAATATCTAAAAAAACTACCAAAATCATAACTTTAACACAAAATATAGATTTTAAAGTAGCCGCAAATCACAGTATCACATTAAAAAGTTTAAAACTGGTGTTACGATACGTGATGGTGGCTGGTGCGCCAATGGGGATGGGGGATGGTTCGCTGATATGGGGGATCTGAAATGGTGGCTGGTACGGTGATAGTGGATGAGGAATGGTGGCTGGGAAGTGGTGTTATGGCCGATGAGTGATGGTGGTATTGATGTATAATTTGAATTCGAATTATCGAATCGAATTTAAAATTATAAATTTGTATTCGATTCGTATTTGATTCAGTGGAACTCGAATTGAGTCGAATACGGATTCGAATTTTTGATAATCGAAACAAATTTTTGATAATCGAATCAAATTAAGTCAAATTTCGAATATTTCAAATCCAAATCGAATTCTGAACAACTCCAATGATAACATATCACAAGTGTGTTAGGAGTTTTACCATAGTAGACATTCGAACCGTAAACATCAAACATTTGTGGGATCTGTTTGATTCCATCTTTGGAAGAAAATTAGGGGGGTAGATATTCAATTTTTTTGCCATTTTTGGTACCTCTTTAGTTTGGGGGTAGTTGTGAAGACTGAAGAGTCATAACTCAAACCAATTATTAAGGGCTCACACTAGCCATTTCAATTATGTATGTGCATCAATACTTTATCTAGAAGATAATATTCATAAATGTACACCAATAAAATACTTTATCTAGAAGATAATATTCATAAAAATCAAAATACATGTGTTTAAGATGGACACCCATTATCTTGAAATTGTCGGTGACAATAATAGTCAGTCTTTCGACTAGAAAGTCGAGTTTGAAAAATGTGATGCACCAACGGTATCGTGACTTTTTTTCTCTCGACATAATCACAATTATTCGGTCTATGTCTTTTTATTGAGATACTTTTGTCAGGTTGAGTTATTGATATATTTTTAATCAACTAGAGTTGAGTTATCAAAGACAGACTCGCTTCTGATGAATAGTCTATAAAAAACTAGTAACAATAATATAAAAATCAATAACATAATTATTGTAAAAAAATTATAGATTTTAGCATAGAAAATAGAAAAACATAGCGTAATTTAAGATTTACAATGTTCGTAACACCATTCACTTCTCTTCCATCATTTTTATCTAGGGGTGCAAACTAGTCGAGCGGCTCGCGAGCGGCGAGCTACTCGAGATCGGCTCAAGAAAAAGCTCGAAACGAGCCGAGCCTTATCGAGTCGAGCCTTATCGAGCCCGAGCCGAGCTTGAGCCTAAAATAAAGCTCGTTTGTTTATCGAGCCCGAGCTCGAGCCTCGCATGTGAAGCTCGTTAGTCTCGTCGAGCCCTAGTGTAAACGAGCCGAGTTGAGCCGAACTTACTTAAACTTGTTTACAAGCTGACGTCAAACCTACAAATAAACTTATTTAGTAAACGAGTCCGAGCTTCACTTATCGAGCTCGCGAGCCTAAAAAGTGTATTATTTATATTATTTTTATTTAATATATTAATTAATAGATAATAAACGAGCCGAGCTCGAGCTTGAGAAAATACCAACGAGCCGAGCTCGAGCTTTGAAAATAAAGCTTGAATCGAGTCGAGCTTGAGCTCGGCTCATTTGCACCCCTTTTCTACCCTATAATTACACTAGAAACGATTACATTTTATCTCTTCATTCAATAAAATAATACTTTTTTATATCTTTATAATTACCTTTTCTATCTCATCTACTCGCAACAACTTTTGAAATATATTAAAAATTATAAAGAATGAACAGTATGTCTCAAATATACAGATAAATAGTAACATTTTCTCTTTGCTCAATTCACAACCACTTATAACCACTTTTTATAATATAAACATCTCTCAATTTGATGGAAGAATTGTGAATGCTCTTCTCTTTCTTCTTTGAGTTAATTGCCATTTTAGTCCCTGAGGTTTGTCTAAATTTGTCATTTTAGTCCAAATAGTTTTTTTTTTCGCCCCTTGGCCCCTAACTTTTCCCTTTTGTTGTCATTTTGATCACATACCCTAACTTCATCCAAAAACCCCATTTTTAACCAGGGGTATTTTGGGGATTTTCATTTTAAAACTTTTCAATTGCCATTTTGATCCAATTCTAAAAAAATCAAAAAATTCTAAAAAATTCAAAAAATTCTAAAAAAAAAAAAATCATAAAAATCGAAAAAAAAATTCTAAAAAATAAAAAACTATAAAAATAAAAAAAACTCTAAAAAATAAAAAAATTTCTAAAAACATCCAAAAAATTCTAAAAAAAAAAAAAAATCATTAAAATTCTAAAAAATCAGAAAAAAATTTAAAAATAAAAAAAAATCTAAAAAATCTAAAAAAAATTCTAAAATACAAAAAAAAAATCTAAAAAATTAAAAAAATAATAAAAAATTAAAAAAATCAAACAAACATATTTTAAAGTTTCAAATACAAAAAATGACGATATATTTCTCGTGCAGACGAATATAATTGTAAGTTTTATCTATTTTGTTGAGTGAATGTCTGTTTTAGTAATTTTTCTATCAATATATCTATTATATAATGGCTATTTTTTCTTCATATTTTGATTAAGTGAGGACGTGTCATCTTTATGATAAAGTGAATTATCACTAAAGTAAATTGTGTAACATAATGTAATTATTAACTAAAGTAAATTATGTAACATAATGTAATTATTAGACTCACTCACTTTGGAGAAGTGATAAGATGGTGAAACATGGTAGTTATAAAGTTTTATTTTCAGTCATCATCTTGTTGGACTTTGATTTGTATTGTCTATGGTTTTAGAATTTTTTTATTTTTTAGAGTTTTTGTTTTTTGATTTTTTAGAATTTTTTTTGTTTTTTTAGATTTTTTTTTTATTTTTAGAATTTTTTTCGATTTTTATGATTTTTTTAGAATTTTTTTGATTAGAATTTTTTTGTTTTTTTAGATTTTTCTTTTTCGATTTTTATTATTTTTTTATTTTTTAGAATTTTTTTGATTTTTTAGAATTTTTTTTGGATTTTTTAGAGTTTTTTTTTATTTTTTTAGAATTTTTTTGATTTTTTTTTAATTTTTTAGAATTGGATCAAAATGGCAATTGAAAAGATTTAAAATGAAAATCTCCAAAATAACTCTGGTTAAAAATTGGGTTTCTGGATGAACTTAGGGCATGTGATCAAAATAGCAAAAAAGGGAAAAATCAGGGATTCAGAGGCGAAAAAAAAACTATTTGGACTAAAATGGCAAATTTGGACAAACCTCAGGGACTAAAATCGCAATTAACTCTTCTTCTTTCTTGCAACTTGCATTTCTCTTTTCTTTAATAACTTTAACAAAACTAATAAAAAGGAAAATCACAAAATAAACCAATGTTCCACACAAATTTCAAATATAACATCTGTAACGTCTCCATGGAGACTCCTCTACCTCAGGAGTGGAGTCTCCATAGAGATACTATAGTGTTTTTCATTTTTTTATTTTTTTCATCATGATTTTTAAACGGAGTAAATTTCAAAGTTCGTCCTTTATGTATGTCTAAAATATCAAAGTATGTCCTTTGTCTTTAATAACCTCAGAAAACATCCTTAATGTTTGAAAAACCAATCAGGTTATGTCCTTTAGTCATAACACAATTAGTTTTCATGGTTAAAGTTGACTAAGTCAATCCCACACAAGGGTATTTTAGTCATTTTATCCTAAATATTATAATAAAAATCATAAAAAACAATAAATAATTTCTTTGTTTAAATATACATGTATCTATATATCTAAATATATATATACATACAGACACATATACACCACCAACACAGTAAGATACATGTATCTCTATCATCTCAAACTCTCTCTCTCTCTACCGGACTCCCACCACCACCACCACCACCGGAGCCGACTTCACCGGAGCCGAATCGCTCAAATCGAAGCGAGAAACAAGTGCCAAAACATAGCCCTAGCGAGATCCGTACAAATCGCTCAAATCGAATCGCTCAAATCGAAGCCGAATCGCTCAAATCGAATCGCTCAAATCGAATCGCTCAAACATAGCCGGAGCCGACTTCACCGAATCGCTCAAATCGAAGCGAGAAACAAGTGCCACCACCGGAGCCGACTTCACCGGAAAATCAGTAAGGAGTTTGGTGACTGGCTGGTTGAGATCCGTACGCCGCGAATGCGGCTCTCGGTTTTGATTTGACTCCGTTGTGCAGGATGAAGATGGGTTGTGGTGACTCCGCTGTGCAGGATGACTCCGTCTTCTGGTTCGAGGTGTGGATCTGTTGAGGTGTTTGGAGAGTGTGCAGATTTGGGTTTTTGATTTTTGTGTGTGGTTTTGTTTAGATATGAATCGTGCAGATTTGGGTTTTTGAAGTTTTTGTGTGTGGTTTTGTTTAGATCTGTTGGGGTGTTTGGAGAGTGTGCAGATTTGGGTTTTTGAAGATGAATTGTGCAAGGTAAGATGGAGTGTATGAGAAAGACTTATCTTGATTTGGGTTTTTGATTTTGTGTGTTGTTTTGTTTAGATATGAATTGGCTGAGTGTGCAGATGATGATGAAATAAAGATAAGAGATAAAGATATGCGTTCAGAGAGAGAGAGAGAGAGAGAGAGAGAGAGAGAGAGAGATATCTGAATTTTTTATAATTTTTTTAGTATTTAGGGTAAAATGACCAATATACCCTCATGTGCTTCTCACATGACCTGAATTAACTGGGAAAACAAACTAGGTTTAGGGTAAAGGACATAACCTGATTGGTTTTTCAAACATTAAGTATGTTTTCTGAGGTTATTAAAGACAAAGGACATACTTTGATATTTTAGACATACATAAAGGACGAACTTTGAAAAGATTTAAAATGAAAATCTCCAAAATAACTCTGGTTAAAAATAGGGTTTCTGGATGAAGTTAGGGCATGTGATCAAAATAGCAACAAAAGGGAAAAATCAGGGATTCAGAGGCGAAAAAAAAAAAACTATTTGGACTAAAATGGCAAATTTGGACAAACCTCAGGGACTAAAATCGCAATTAACTCTTCTTCTTTCTTGCAACTTGCATTTCTCTTTTCTTTAATAACTTTAACAAAACTAATAAAAAGGAAAATCACAAAATAAACCAATGTTCCACACAAATTTCAAATATAACATCTGTAACGTCTCCATGGAGACTCCTCTACCTCAGGAGTAGAGTCTCCATAGAGATACTATAGTGTTTTTCATTTTTTTATTTTTTTCATCATGATTTTTAAACGAGCATAACTTTTTCATATAATAATATTTTTTTTAAGAATTTACACCAACTTAAAGTAAATATACAAAATTAAATAGAATTTTATCATATTTAATTTGATGTAACTTTTTTTAAACAAAGATTATCCTATGAAAAAGTCATTGTCATTTAAAAACGGGTAAATTACTTTTGAGTCCCTGTATTTTAGAGGTTTTAATCACTTGAGTCCAAAATCAAAATGTTTAACGTCCTGATTCCCTATAGCCACTTTTCTTAACCATTTGAGTCCAAATTTCCAACACCATCCACCAAGTCTGTTAACTATGAGGGTAATCTGGTCATTTACACACAAAGTACAAGTCTTATATGCACACATGAGTACAAGGAATAAGTCTTTAATACTTTAACTTTTAATATATAACTAGTTTTTTACTGTCGCCGCGTTGCGGCGAACATATTTTGTTGTTTAGTCTGTGTTTACATGTGTTTTAAAATCACTACGAGCGCGTTGTGCACGGAAACCGCTGACAAGAATAAAAAGAAAATATAGAAAAAACACTAAAAGATAAACAAAAGAAAATCAACCAAAAAAGTTGTATGGTAATAATGTTGTTCGTATGAAACCTGTGGTCAGAGATGAGCAAATGATACTGGGTACAGGTATCGAATTTCCCCAACCGAAAAATCTTAAGTACCAATTTTTGGCATTCCTGGTATCGATTCGCTACCGTTTTTTACCTTCATATACAGGTACCGTAATTGGTATTTTCGGTACCAGTACCGATTCGGTATTGGTTGGCACCGAGCTCATCCCTACCCCTGAAACTAAAAAAAGAAATCATTAAAAGTTGAAGAAAAATAAAAAAAATAGTTGCACAATGCCGTTGTTGTTCATACGACACCCGCGATCAGGGATAAGCAAATGGTATCGGGTAGCTGTACCGAATTTCCCGAACTAAAAGATTTTCAAAAACAATTCGATACCGACTTTTGGTGTTTTCCGTACCAGGCTGGTGTCGGTTTTTATCTTTATGTACAGATAACCGTACTGGTATTTTCGATACCAGTACCGGTTGACAAAAGCTTATTTAACTTAAAAGTAAAGAAGGTAATAAAACTATTAAAAAAACCATATATATTATTATAACTTTCACTGTTATTATTAATATATAGGAGAATGTAACAAACATTATATAGAAGTAAATAAAATAGAGGAAAAATGAAGCGGTGGTCATGCAAAATCTTTAAATATTTTGGGAGATAAATGTTTTTGGTTCAAGTTCAAAAGAAAAAAGAAATTTGCGGTAAAAAAAAAAAGGAAAACCCGATAATTTAACACCTGTCCATCTTTCTGACTTTCTTGCCACTTTTTGTTGACTATCTTTTTCCCCAAGAAAGGAGTACCTTCTTAACTAAGGAAAACTCTTGGGGTGAAAACCAAAAACAGAAAACTACACTGGCGCAAATGTACGTTATAAATTGATATATATAATATATATATATATAAATAAGAGTTAAATGCCATTTTAGTCCATGTGGTTTGAGCCATTTTGACAGTTTAGTCCAAAGGTTTCATTTTTAACCTGTGGGTCCAAAAAGGTTTCACAGTTGCCATTTTAGTCCACTGGGTTAACTTCATCCATTTTTTCTGTTAACGAGAAGGCCAATTCGGTAACTTTGTATGTAATTCTGTTAACTAAAAGAGCAATTCAGCCATATAAAATGACCGAATTGGTCTTCTCGTTAACAGAAAAATGGGTGGAGTTAACCAAGTGGACTAAAATGGCAACGGTGAAACCTTTTTGGACCCACATGTTAAAAATGAAACCTTTGGACTAAACTGGCAAAATGACACAAACCACAGGGACTAAAATGGCATTTAACTCTATAAATAAATTACCTACCTTTCTCCAGCCACCACCACCACCGTCTCTCTCTCTCTACCTTTCTCCAGCCACCACCAACAACTAGGGCTGTAAACGAACCGAACGAACACGAACAAGGCCTTGTTCGTGTTCGTTCGTTAATGAAATAAATGTGTTCACGAACGGTTCATGAACACTTACCGAACGAGATGTTATGTTCATGTTCGTTCATTAAGGAAATGAGCGTGTTCGCGAACGGTTCACGAACACAAATAAATTTGGCGAACGTGACAAAGGATAAAGGTAGATGGCCTAGAGAGTAGCACTGGAACTTGAATCCTTTATTGTGGAACGGGGGTCAATCGTATTCGCCGATGTAAATAATGAGAAAGGAAAGGGAAATGATGCATAAACAATGTGAAAGAGGGTTCCTAGTTTAATTGTTAGGGTAATAAAATAAATAAAAGTTTAATAATAAAAAAATTATATATAAAATATATGAAAGTACAAAAATCTTTAATTAAAACAAAAACATACGAACATAAACGAACGCAAATGAACTAATGTTCACGAACATCTTATCGAACGTTCACAAACACAATCGAACGAACGAGTCCTCTGTTCATGTTCGTTCATTTAACTAATCGAACGGAATTTCTTGTTCATGTTCGTTCGTTTATTAAACAAACGAACATAAACAAACTTCCCGCCGAACGGTTCACGAACTGTTCGCTGAACGTTCGGTTCGTTTACAGCCCTACCAACAACCATCCCCAGCCACCACCCTCAACCAGATACAACTGCCCCAGCCACAAACAACAACAAATCTCACTTATCCTCCAATTCACTCTCCCCTCACACACACAGATCTATATCTCTATCCTCTTATCCAATTCTTCTTCCCCAATTCCTCTCACAAAAAGCCCTATTCCCCTCACATATCCATCTGCTCCTATCAACAACAACAACAACAATGAAGACGATGTGGAAAAATCATTACCCGAACACATTTTCAAGCTAGGTATATAATCCTGAAGCATATCAACAACATCCTTATATCTTCTGAGATACAGAAGAGATCTAGCTTTCAGTTTAAGCGCCTGCTCAAATCTCAGCGATAATGCAAGCGCTGCATCGATCAGATTAAGCGCTGCTGTTACATCACTCGTTTCGTGTGACGAGATTAACGTTCTACCGTCTTTCACATACTTATCAACGATTTGTTTACATGAGACATTGAAATCAGACATCAAATTAATAAGAAAATAACGAAATTAGAGCCCTAGCATCTTTCAAATACTTATCAACAATCTATTCACATAAAACACTGAAATCAGACATCAAATCGAAGAAGAAAATAACGACATTTAGAGCTCTAGCATCTTTCAAATACTTATCACCAATCTGTTTACATGAAATTTTAAGAACACACATCTAATTGAGTATAAAATCGATAGGTTTTGATGAATCAGACTAGAAATTGTACCTTTCTAGTTGTGATCCACCAATGCTTCTTTTCAATGCAGCCGTGAGAAGGAGATAGAGATACAGATACAACCATTGTTGTTGTTGATAGGAGGTGATCACGCGTTAAAGTGGCTAACAACAAGGGGATTTTAGTCTTTCAATGAAAAGCTAATAGAAAATTCAAATAGAGTTAGAAAATGGTTAAGAAAAGTGGCTATAGTGACTCAGAGCGTTAAACATTTTGATTTTGAACGCAAGTGGTTAAAACCCTTAAAACACAGGGACTCAAAAAGTAATTTACCCTTAAAAAATTGTGGTTGAAAAGAAATAAAGGAAAAGGCTGTAGCGTCTCTATGGAGACTTTAAGTCCATAGAGACGCTACAACATTTTTTTTTCTTTTCAACCATGATTTTTCAACGGATGTAATTTTCTTATACGATTGTATTTTTTTTTTAAAGTGACACAAAATTAAAGAAAATTTTAATTATCTTTAATTTGGTGCAAGTTTTTTTGAGAGAAGCTTGAGAGAGAGGGGGGAAGATAGAGAGAAAGAGAGCGCGTGACCAATGAAAAGAAACAAAATTGAACAGTAAATCTGTGTGGATTAAGAAATGTGATAAATTATAGAGGGGAAATACTATTATATCAAAAGGTTATGTCTGTTTAAAAATCGTGATGAAAAAGACTCTAGAGTCTCTATGGAGACTCTTAGATGCTACATATGACGCTTTTCGAAATTTATGTGGGACAATGACTAATTTCGTGATTTTCGCATAATAAAAACTTCATTTAATCAAAACCAACAAATTGAAGTAAAAAACTAATCATCAAAACTCAACAAGCTTTACGAAAAATCAATCTATCAATCTCATCATTAAAATCGAAATGATGTAGAGTTCTCTATTTCGGATTCAATTGTAGAAAAATAACATTTTGCTAGTAACACAATACTCCATTGAATCGACTACATTTATTTATCTTACATAAATAAATTGGCAAAATGAATGATGACTCCATTGAATCGAATACATTTATTTTACCTTATACATAAATAAATTGGCAAAATGAATGATGACAAATAAAAATTACAATGATATGAGCCAACTTTCATTGAAAATTAACATAAAACAAATATTGATTACCATCTATCATCTAATCTAGGGAAACTCAGGGTAAAGATCAAATATAACGGGTTTTAACATATTAAACATGAGAAGTGAAGGAAAAAAAAATCGTGTATTTACTCAATACATGGTTGTAGAAATCGCTAGTCGGTCGGTTGGGGTGGGGACTAGCGATTGATCGGAATTAACCGGGGATTAATCGGGATTAATTGTAATTAATCAGAAATTAATCGAGATTAATCGATAATTAATCGGTGCCTAGTCGGGATTTTTACAACCATGACTCTAGTAGAGTAATTATGTGCGATTACAGAATTACTCTACTAGTGTAAATGCATGGTTTTTTTTTTTAATTATAAGATTAAAATACGTGCTTGACAAAGCAGGAAAAAAATCTCTCCTTCGCTTTTCACATTTAGTATGTTAAGCTCATTTATGCAATAATGTTACCCAACACATTTAAATGGGAGGCAACAAGGAAAACCAAAGAAGCTACAAAACATGAAAAAATGGGGAAAATGGCGAGTTTCTTGTTCAAGCCTCTTTAAAAATTTGATTTGCTAAGTTTAATAAGATTTTATTTGAATGATAAATATTATTCCTACTCTACGTAACAACAATTATTTTAGATTACTTCTCTTGCCCAAATTTAAACTTAAGATATTCTCTCTATGAGATATGTACTTCTACCAAGTAAGCTAGCCTTACACGAGCAAATTTAATAAGATTTAGCTGTCCCTATTGACACGAGAGAGCTGAGAGCTGAGAAACCGATCTAGTGCAATAGAAGAGAGAAAAGATAATGATTTTTAGTGTAATATAGGGTAAATGATAGGGGGTTGGATGTGAATGCTCTAACGATGTCATTTGACGTAATACTTTTAACCTAGTTCTAGTGTCCTAGCTTATAATTTATTTCCAAATGATATACATTACATGGCCGGCTCTTGGGCCGGCGAAACCGGGCCGCCGCTTGAGACCCAAATTTTCAAAGGGCACGAAAGGTTTTTATAAGCTTATATATATATATATATATATGGCCGCTAGAATGAGAACCACCACGAGTTATGAGAACCGCGAGAACCAAGTGCCACGGAGGGCCGTTGACCACGAAATTTTTTTTACACCTAGATCCGTATATTTTAAGACCCGGTGTAAATTTTGGGTTCAAACGGCGCGCCCGAGGGGGTAGTTTTTTACGCCCAAAGTTTGGGTTTTTTTAATTTTTCTTTTTTTTTTAACCAAACTTTGGGCGTAAAAAACTACCCCCTCGGGCGCGCCGTTTGAACCCAAAATTTACACCCGGTCTTAAAATATACGGATCTAGGTGTAAAAAAAATTTCGTGGTCAACGGCCCTCCGTGGCACTTGGTTCTCGCGGTTCTCATAACTCGTGGTGGTTCTCATTCTAGCGGCTCCCTATATATATGTATATATATATATATATATATTAAATTATACATTTAGAATATGCATTCATTTATTATACAAAGAAGTGTTGGTGGCGGAGTGAAAAAAATCATCCCAATATATCTAGAGGTCTCAAGTTCAAGTCTTGATTTCACCACCAAGGTTTTAAATCATCCCCTTAACAACAATTTTTGGCCAATTTTTTTTTATCGCCCAAAGTCTAAATTTTTTGAGAGTTCTCGAGGATGACTCTGATACATAAACTATATTTTTTTGCACTAACCTTATCTTACCTCAGTAAATAATTAGCAACTTTGATCATGGTTTTTTTATTTGTTAATTTTTTGCTTGTTTCGTTCTTTTTTCAAGCAGACAAAAGATTGTGCATCAACATGCTAAAGGTAATGAAGTCATATATCTTTTCCAACGGACTAGTTGCTCAACATTCCTATGACTTGTAGAGTACGTATGAAGATTAAAATATAAACTAGGTTATTTCCCCGTGTGACACACGGGTATAATAAATAAAAGTTGTATAAACTTTAAAGCTACAAGTAATCGAGATTACATATAAATTTAAATAACCGAGAGACATAAAATGCATTAGAATTAAGGCACTAACTCGGTGAGAATATGAATGTGTTACAAAAATATAGAAATAATTCATAAATTTGTAAATATTGTTTACTTGGTAAATGGTGTTGTTGGTGTTATATTTTTTAGATCATACGTAATAGATTTCGACAAATTTGATAATGATAATATCTTGTTAGAATTATTGTTTTAAGTATCATTTTGGATCTATGATAATCCAACAACAGGTAGCGTTGGTATAAGCATTGTTGAGGGTACAATCTGCAAGAAATAGTTAACTTTTGTTTTTTTGAATTAAAATGAAAAGATGTCATCATATTATAAAGAAAATATGTTTATGCTAAACAGAAATTGTTTTATTAATTTAATATCTCAAATTTAATTGGAAATAAAAATATAAAAACACTTGTAATAAGTTGTATTCTTCTAAAAACCAATAAAATAATTAATTTCAACTAAATTAAGAAAAATGATGTATCCCTAAACCATTTGTTAAACATTGAGATTATCACACGTATTTTTAAGCAAATTAATTTGTAAAGATTGGCCAATTCGATATGAATAAAAGAAATTATATTTTCTAGCACTTAGAATATAATTTTAAATTGCTTATCTAAATTTTAATTGATAGTTATCTTTAAGCAAATTATAGTTATCTTTAAGCAAATTAATTAGTAGAGATACTGGCCAATTCCTTTTGAATAAAAGAAATTATCTTTTAGCATGTAGAATATAATTTTAAATTACATATGTAAATTTTAATTGATGGTTATCTGAATTTAAAAAAAAAAAAAATTAAGTAGAGATAAATAGGAAAAATATATTTTTTAGGCGGGAAAACTCTATGGAAATCACCCCAGAGAATGACACGTGTCTTTAATAGGTTTACTTTATTATATGTATAGATTAACACGTACATAGATTGTAGATTAAAATAAACATTTAATGGATTAGTCTAAACGTTATTTGATGCATTAACCATATGAAAACACGTGTTTCGACGTATCCGATTGAACTCAATGTAATTTGTTTAAGCATTGCGATTGAATCAAAACGTAAAGTAAAACGAATTCATATCTTACAATCATAACGTAATATATATGACCCGACTCATACATAGAAAACATAACTGGTATGAAGGAAAAACTGACACGCTTAATCAAAATGGATTAATTAGAGCTTTTGAAAAACAACAATTTGACTCCATTTGGTTCGAAACAAAATTTATGAAACATACATAAAATAAAATGAAAACATATTATATTTGACCTGACTCATTTCCTAAAAAAATTTACATCGAAATGTAGAACAACTCGAAATTATACGAAAACGTACATAAAAATTGTTTCTTTAAACGAAAACGTAATATTTTTTTGACCTGACCTCATTTTCAGAAAAAGTTTACGTCGAAAAATAAAGCAAATCATATTCATACCTCTAGGTACATAAAATATGCATGTAAAAAATAGTTTTTAAGTAAAGCAAATATAGGGGTAAACCGAAACAAAATATTAGTAAAAAGTTTAATAGGCTAAAAACGTTCGTAAAAGCGTGCCAAGTAGTACCAATGCAACACCACTGGAAGCGACCCCCAACATCGGAAAAACTCGTAAAATAAAATGGAAAAAATAACACCGAATGAAAAGCAGACGTAAAATAATTAAACCACGCATACCCGTTACGGTGTGTTAATGCGAAAAAATTAGACAGAAACGTAAAACGTAGAAAATAATAACTAAGTCGATGTAGGATCTGCCTGTTGCGGCGAACTTGCCAAAGGGGGAAAATATACACTTTGCGACATACCTGTCAAATGTGAAAAAATAGACCAAAAACGTTGAATCTCACGCGCACGTTGCGACGTGTTAACTCGCAAAATTTAGAACGAAATGTAAAACGAAAAATTTGCGAAAGATAAAAAGTATGAGAGAGCAAAGTTGTAAATAAAAAAGTTTTTGATTAAATTACAAAAGATGAAAACTTTTGGGTTAAAATTAAAAAAAATTAAAAGGGTTAAAATATAAATGATGAAACCTTTGGGATAAAAGTAAAAAAACACAATTTTTTTTTTGAAAAAAACCCCATTCTTTCTTGGGTTACAACATCATAAGACCATGCGTAGTGGTTAGCTCAATAATGCCCCCACCATGGGGCGTTTTCTGCCATGTTGCAGTCCAGTCAGCATGGGGGCATTATTGGACGTTATTGCAAAAGTGCCGTAGTGGGAATAATGCCCAATAACGTCCCTTCCAATCATTACACAATTATTTTTTTAATTAAAAACTTAAAATACTTTAATTAAAATTAAGTATACACACATGGCAAGGTTCAATTGGGCAAAGAAATAGAGTTCCGGCGTTTTTTAAATCACGCCACATACAATTTTCTCAAAAATCACGCCTGAAAACGCCGGGGTGTAGTGGAGTCGGGGCGGGGCTTGATTGAGCGTTTTTGTGCAAATTTTTTTATAAAACACGCCCCATTACGGGCGGTCTAATGCAACAATGTATTACTAATTTATATTATGGAAATTAGTCGCCGAGATGCCTTTACTTCGTAACATAGTCTTCTAGTGATATTTCTTAATGAAACTCAATCTATTATATATAATAAATGAAAGTTATTTGGGCCACGTGTCAACACCAGAGAGCCCCTAAATGCCCTTTTTCCCGCCCAACAGTGTCATCCCCTTTTCCTTATATAACCTCTCTTCTCACTTCTGATCTTTCTTTACAAACGCCTAGGGTTCTTTCTCTCTCTATATTCAGGCGATTCAAATTCAAATTTCACAAACCCTGCACATTATTGAGATAATTCTTTCCATCCAAACCTTAATCTTCTTCAGACGCCACCATAAAATCTTCTTTTGTTCATCGATTACTTCATCAAAAGGTTTGTTCTTTTTTTTAGTTGAAATACTTTCATGATTTCCTCTTATTTACACTAATCCTAATTTCTACTCGTAATCTAATCATATGGTTCTAGGGTTGTTGTCATCAAAGTTGAAATCCGCTTAGCTGCGGATAAGAGAACTGCCATAAGCTGGTATGTTTGAATATGTTTTGAAATTAGCGTTTTTTTCTAGATGGTGATGATATGAGTATAACATCTGTTGATTATTGATGTTTGAGTATGTTCAGCCATTATTCTTTCTGAAATTAGAGTTTCATTGGTATTATCTGTTTGTAACAGCAGTGGTTCAGCATCTACAGTGGATTCAACATCAGGTGTTTGCTATTATTGTTTGATGTTGTTTGCTATTATTGACTGATGTTGTTTGCTATTGTTGTTTGATGTTGTTTGCTATTGTTGTTTGCAGTTGAAGATATCTTAATTAAGGTAATAATTGTATTACATCCTGTTGAAAATTAGAATTGATAAATTTAGGGAAAGTGAGGTTGAAAGTTAATAACCCAACAGTGGAGCATTTCATTCTACAGGTTCCATAAATTAAGGGTATTCTCATATAATGATGATGATTGTTCCACGGTTGTTTCCAGTATTATTGTTCCAACATCGTTTAAAGTATGTGTTTTTTGCTACTCTGACTTTCAATTTTGAGTTTTTTATTTTGAAGTGATATACTCTAATTCTCGGCTTATATTTCAGTCTAATCATAGTTGTTTGAAATTCATACAATCTGCTGCGGGTTATTATAGGTTTGTATTCAAAGAAGCATAAAGTTTAATTAAACACAAAGAAAGATTATTAAATTTATAGTTTACTTGCTTATGTCTAAATGATGATGATGATTATAATTCACTTGTGCAGAAGATGATGATGGAGAACCCACAGTAGTTCCTACTAAACGCAAGAAAGGATCTGCTATTGTTGTAAGATAAGATTTTATGTTACTAGAGAGTCTAGAGTAATGGTGTTTCCTACCTTTTTTGTATTAAAAGAAGCATAAAGTTTGTTTTAAAGGAGCTCTTTATGAACAAAGACTGATGAGGCCTATCCACTGTTGAAGACAAGGTCCTGTTAAAGACAACCACTTTATGTACCTAGAGTTTGATTAATCAAAGGAAAACGACTGTTTAGTATCAGCAGTGGTTCAGCATCTACAACGGATTCAAATTTAGTATTTAATTATCAGTGGTTCTTGTGTAACTTTAGTATTTCATTATGAGTTTGTTTCATGTTGTAAGAATCAGTGAATTCTCAGATAATAGATTGCTTTGCCGGATTAGATTATGTGTTAAATTATAGTTCTTTAAGTGATTGTTTCGTTTTCTTGAATTCTATGTAATTTTGTAAAGAAGTACAATAACAAACAGTGGTTTTAACATCTGTTTGCAATTTGGTCAATAGTTAATGGAAACCCCTGTTAGGTTGAACAGTAGATGTTATTAACTATAACATCTGTTCAGGAAAATGACTGTTTGCACTTTATGTACCTAGAGTTTGATTAATCAAAGGAAAATGACTGTTTAGTATCAGCAGTGGTTCAGCATCTACAACGGATTCAAATTTAGTATTTAATTATCAGTGGTTCTTATGTAACTTTAGTATTTCATTATGAGTTTGTTTCATGTTGTAAGAATCAGTGAATTCTTAGAAAATAGATTGCTTTGCCCGATTAGATTATGTGTTAAATTATAGTTCTTTAAGTGTTTGTTTCGTTTTCTTGAATTCTATGTAATTTTGTAAAGAAGTACAATAACAAACAGTGGTTTTAACATCTGTTTGCAATTTGGTCAATAGTTAATGGAAACCCCTGTTCAGGGTTAAACAGATGTTTGGGCTTTAACAGATGTTTGGCTCTAAACCAAACATCAGTTTAAGGTCAACATCTATTCGAGTATTGGTCCTGTTGTGAAATTTGTTTGACCCAACAGTGGTTTTAAACCACCAGATAAACATCTCTTTATGTGCAAACACCTGTTTATGGTCAAACTTCTGTTTATGGGCAAAATTCTGTTTAAGGCGAAACATATGTTTCTTCAAAATCTGTTGACCATTGACTGACCAA
Organism: Helianthus tuberosus; assembly: GCA_030545235.1. NCBI lineage: Eukaryota > Viridiplantae > Streptophyta > Magnoliopsida > Asterales > Asteraceae > Helianthus > Helianthus tuberosus. The sequence goes on from CM060397.1 coordinate 22,140,866, forward strand.
ACATCAGTGTTTAAAAAACTGTTGGGTATCCACTGATAGGAAAAATAGCTACGGCTCACTTTTTTTATTGTTGGCATCTATTGATATTGACCATCAGTTGTTTTCCTAAAAAACAACCACTGCTCACTTTTTTGTTATTGATGGTGTTAATTAGTGATAGATTGAAATTATCAAATAAAAACTAGAATAACAATGAAATTACCATTTTACCTCATCTTTACATACCAATGAGGTAAGATTTCCTCCAACATTGTTTTGATCATACAATTTAAAAAATTCTTTATAACTATTTATTGGAAATCAAATCAGTAATTAATGCTAATTTCTTGAGCTTTGGACATTTAAAACATGCAAAATGTGAATTTCAAACTCACGGTTTAAAAATTAGAAAAGTCATCATGACAATGACAGTTGCTTTCAAATCATCATCAGTAATTACTGATAATATCAGTAATTACAGAAAAGTCATAATGACAATTGACGTTCGGTATCTACTGATAGGAAAAAATAGCCACTGGTCACTTTTTTATTCTTGACATCCATTGATATTTACCATCCATGGTGTTAATTAGTGATATATTGAAATTATCAAATAAAAACTAGAATTAAAATGAAATTACCATTTTACCTAATCGTTACATTGCAATGAGATAAGAGTTCCTCCAATATTGTTTTCCTGATGAAATTTAATGTTAAATTAAAAAAAAAAATACTTGATGGGTATTTGTTGCAAATCAAATCACTAATTAATGGTAATTTCTTCAGCTTTGGACTTTTAAAATATGCAAAATATGAATTTCAAATTAAATTTATGCAAGATGGTAATTTAGAATTGACGTTCTCTCTCTTTTTTTTCCCTACTTTGCATATGATTAGTAATATTTATTTACTTTAATAAGGAGGGATATAAAGATATACACTACTTACCTTTCAGTTCCCAATAAACATCAGTTCCCAATAAACATCATCACAATTGCGGTCAAATCAAATCAGTAATTACTAATAATATCAGTAATTTTGAAATTCAAAATTCAAACCATATATATTTTTATCCTTAATGTTAAATTAAAAAATAAAAAAAAATATTTTTTGACTATTTGTTGCAAATCTAATCATTAATAATTAATTGTAATTTCTTGAGCTTTGGACTTTTAAAATATGCAAAACTAGAATTTCAAACTGACGGTTATTATCTCTCAGTAATTTTGAAATTTGGAAATAAAAAATATGTAAAAGGTAATTTAAAATTGACGTTCTCTTTTTTTTTTTTTTCCTACTTTGCATATTTCAGTTCCCAAAAAACATCATAACAATTGCTTTCAAATCAAATCAGTAATTACTAATTAATATTAGTAATTTTGAAATTCAAATTTCAAACCATATATATTTTTATTATTCTATAAATAAGATACAATTATCTGGTTTCACATTCAAATCTCGCTCGCTCATATATGTGACCGTATATTTCTCTCTTAAATGCATCTTTCTTGTGATTTAGCAGCTAATTTCCCATTACACTTCTTTGTTAGAATGTTTGTTGATAATGTTTACATGTTATCGTTCCTGTATCATTGTTCCAACATCGTTGTTTCAATGTAAATTTGCATCCCACATCAACCTTTCAATATCGATGCTGCAATATCATTGTTGCAACATCGTGAAAAGTTGCACGTGTTACCTTTTTTGATGGCAGAGATGCAACTTTAAAGTTACATGTGCCATTTTTTTTTTATTTCCGTTAAATCCAAAGTCACGTTTTCTTGCTCCAGGAAGATTTTCTTATTTTAAAGAAAGTATACATTCGTCCAAAGCTCGTGAAAACTCAGATGTGCAATAAAAATGAAAAAGACACGTTTGAATTTTAGATTAGTTTCTTATTCTTATTTGTGTTGTCAGTAATATGGAGTGTGGTGATAGAGACGTGCATTTTATGGCGATGCTGAAGGACATACATCAAGAGGTTCAGCAATAGATGTAGTGGAAACTAAAGTTTATTAGTTCTTGCTGTTATTCTTAGATTTGAACTTGAATATTGTTCAGTATGTCATGTAATTATTGGACTTTTAGTTTCAAGGTCCTGAATAAATGATTAAATATAATTTTATGAATCTTTGTTGTGTTTTATTTTTACTTATTATTTATTGTTTCAGTAATATTTAGATTATGTTGATGTTGAATTGTGTCTGTAGATCTGTTTGGTAAGTCAACAGAGGATTAATAGTGTCAAGGATTTGTTTAATGGTCCAACTCTGAAAGGGTGGTGTGGTTATAACAGCTGATCATGCTAAGGACTGTTATAATTAATTCCTGCTCCATATAAAGACTGATGGGCTTATTGTCTCATGAGGGCTATGCACTGTTGAAGGCAAAATCCTGTTAAAGACTAACACTTATGGTGTAGTTATAACAGCTTCTACAGCGGATTCAACTTTAGTATTTATGTATCAGTTTTTGAATTACTAGGGTACTCATGTTTTAATTGAGTATTAAATGAAAATGAGTTGCCTTAGCAAAAAGTTTTCATCATCTGGGGTACTAAACCACTGTCTTTCAAAATTGACATGTGGCAAAACCTTGAATGAAAATTCTCAAAACTGTTGCTGGAATACTTGTCCTTCAGATCTGTACCATTTACCCTAACCACTGTTTTGTTCCAACGTCTGATCTCTAAACACTGTCCACTGCTGAAAGTTAACCACTGATCCCTCATTTTCTTGACAAGCACTGATGTTCAAAATCAGTGTCCTATCCACTGATATGCTATCCACTGATAGTAAAAATCATTCACTGCCCACAATTTTTACCGTTGTAACCACTGATGCTTGATACGTCAGTGGCCCTTAAAACAACTGTTTTCCATCCTTCATCCATTTCATCAGTATTTGACACGTGGTCAGTCTTTAGCCTTCAGATCATAATAACCGCTGCCACATCAGCGATCATTTTTTCCGCAGCTAAAACCCTGCCCTAAACCCCAAACAGGGTTTTACACTGTCGAATTGAATTCCAAAATTCTCTTCTCATAGCAGTTTCCAACCCTTCTTCTCAAAATCTCCAAAATCCTTCTTCGTTCTTCTCCGCAAAAATGACAAAATCAAAGTCAAAATCAAAATCAAAACCTAAATCACCACCACCTTCAAATGAAGTCGCTCAAACGGCCGAAGAATCCAATGAGATACCATACAAACAATCTCACAACTATTTGGGTTTACTCACAAAACCCACAAACAATCATACCTTCGATTCCATTCTCGACACCATATCTACATCAAAGTACAAAACTTTGTTGACAGTAGACGCCCCCATATATCTGCAAACCCAGAGAGAGTACTGGAAAAATGCTACGCTTGAAAAACAAGATGATAAAGTAGTAGCCATTAACTCCTCGATACAGGGTACTGCGATTCAAATCACTCCGCAATCATTATCAGAAATCTTCAAACTCGATGATCAGAAAGGTAAAGCTTCTTTTGACAAAAACGAGTTAAAAGCTGATTTTCTGAAAAGGGGCTATGCAGAACAGTCAAAGGTAGATACCCTACAAAAGGGTTATTTTCCATCTGCACCCAGATTTTTATTTCACACACTTCTGATGTGTGCTTCGAATAAAACAACATCTTTTAACGAAATACCATTAAAAATTCAATGCCTGGGTTACGCTATTTTGAATAATAAAGACTACAACTACTCCCAGGAGATTTTCAATGACATGGTGAAAAACGTTGAAAGTAAAGCATTTTTGTTGTTTCTAAGATTTTTGAGTTATTATTTTATACCAAAATTTGATAAGAAAAATGAAAATTTGCTTAAACAAGGTGTCTATTTTCAAATAAAAAGCTTGACACCTGAAACATTCACTAGAATGTTGGCACCAATAAAAACAAAAGCAGGGGTACCTGAGCAGATTTTAGCGGTTACAACTGCTCCTTAGGTATCAGCTGCTGAGCCCACTGCTCCAGGTGATCAAAGCAACACAACCACTGCTTTGAAACCCACACCTGATATCACCAAAAAGACCAAAAGAAAAACATCCAGAAAACCCACCAAACCCAAAACAAAGGCAACTCTGGAAGATGAGATCCCAGAGGAAATGCCTGTGACAACATAAAAGTCACCACAAACCACTGCTGCTACTTCCTCACAGCAGTTGGAAGAAAGATCTCAACCCATGCCTGAAACTCCTCCTGTATCCTCACAAAAGGATCAGGTTGTAATCACAGGGACACCAAATTATGAAGCTCCAGATCCACTTGGCTCTATCTTCCACAGTCCTGATCCCAAGGACATGTCTCTTTCAACACCTATACCCTCACCAATCATAATGCCACAATCCATGCTACCCTTGTTGCATGCAGCTGCTATAGCTCAGACACAAACCAGTTCCTCTCTATTACCTATCACTGAGAGTATACCCCCACAAGAGACTGGGTCTGATGCTACTACTTCTGCTATCCCAGCAACAATTGAGGAGGTTACACCCCCTGAGTTACAAGTAACTCTCGGTGGTAGTTCAAGTGGAGCAGCAACTACAACTGGTGGATCAACAGATCTTCAGTTGGACAGTTGTTTCATAAGTAAGACTCCCTTGAAGGCAATTTCTTCCATGGCAACTTTGGTAACCACCAGTGAGTTGGATCTAACCACTGGTACCATCAAAGGTTTATCGAGTGCTGAAGAAAGAAGTCCCCAGTACCAAGAACAAGGGGCATCAATGGGTATTTTTGGGACTTTGTTACTAAGTCACACATTGATATAACCACTGCTGGTGGGGATTCAAATGATCCTACTAAAGTAGGTGATGATTCAAAATATCAGGAATTGACGAACAAAGTTGACAAACTTGAAGATTCAGTTGCTGAAATAAAGGAGATGGTGCAAGAGATTTTAAAAACTCAAAAAGCATAGTCTACTGCTGCCCCACCACAAGCATCTGTTCCTACTCAAGCATCTGCACAACATGCAGTTGCTGCAAATGAGCTCTGGAATATCTTTCAACCCATGCTTGAAAAACAGCAACAAATGGCTGATCAAAACCATGCTACTCATGTACAAATGCTGACCAACATGGTGGAATCAAGGTTCAAAGATACTCAAGCAGATATCAAGGCTATAAAGGCTAGCATTCAAAGTGTCTCTGGCAAAGTTCCTTCTTCCCTATACTTTCTTGATAACCCTTCTTCAGATAATGCCAAAAAGGGGGAGAATATCAAGCTGTTGAGACAAATGAATAAGATGGGAATAGAACATGGCCTTTATATTGAGCCTGAAAAAGAAAAAGAAAAAGAAAAAGAAAAGCAGGTATCAAAACATGTTAGTCAAATAGCTGATACAGCAGTAGTTACAAAAACTGCTGTCAGTAGCCAAACAGCTGCCATGTCATCAACACACACATCTTCAACACACACCACTCTACCACACACCACTGCAACTACTGCTCTACCACCATCATCTACAATCACACCATCACCACTGCCTCCTGTCATAAAACAGAAGAAAACAGATGTTACAACATCTGTTGTAATGACAACAGCGGTTGAAGCACCAGTTGTTTCAACAGTTGTTTGTCAGACACTCCCCATCATTCAAACCACTGATTCACCCAAAACATCATCTGCCCCTTCTTCATTAAAAAGGAGAAGGAATCTCATATCAGATGATGATTCACCACCACCATCACCACCATCAAAAACTACCTCACCACTTCCATCCCCTGCTCAAAAGCAGAAGACAACTGCTGACATATCAGCAGTTGTAATGACAACAGATGTTGAGACACCAGTTGTTTCAACAAATGTTAGTCAATCATCCACCACTGCTCTCACCTTCTCTACATCACAACCAAAGCTCTTCAACAGAAAAAGAAAGCCAATCTCTGCCGATGAGGGTATACATGATCCTAATGCTGCACAACATCCACTGGAACTTGAAGCTATCAAAAATGAGATGAGGCAATTCTATACAGAAGAAGATCCTTCAAAAAGAAGATTCTCCTCACTCATAGGCTACATGCCACCAGATGATATGGATGATTACCTCAAAGTCAAGGCAAGGCAAGCTAAACTAAGAGCTAAAGTTGAGAGTGAACGTGAACGTTTAAGCGAAGATGGCATTGCTAAAAGACTGGAGTTCTACTTCACAAAAGTAAAGCAGATAGAAGAGTTTGCACAAGACCTAAACAAAGAAAAGGCTGATCAAAGGAAAAAGTTAAGAAAACAATATCTAGCCTACATCATGAAAGAGAAATTCTATCCTGCTGAAGAACAACAGTTCGAAGAATGGCCAATAATCGCTCTAAAGCATGAGGCAGAAAGGATTGAGAAAATCAAGAATGATCCTACAAAGAAGAAGAATGCTCCAAACTGGAGCAAATACAAAAGGCTCATTGCTGACCTAACTGCTGAGTATAAGAGAAAGAAAAAGGAGCTGGTGGATGCAAAAATGGATACTGCTGAAGCCATATCAAAATGGTCAAAACAGCAGACTGATGAAGCCTATGAAAGGCTGAAGAAAAGAAAGATAACTGTATCAAGCACCTCAAAGAAGCATGAACAAAGAATGAAGCTTGAACAACAGATAGAAAACCTCAATACACTGTTCCGGTCTACTTTTGTGACAAATCAAGAAGAAAAAGAACAGTTGACCAGTGAAGAGGTGAAAGAAAAGGAGGTTGAGTACTTCACAGAATCCATCATGAAAATGGGTCTAAAAGAAGAAAACTCAGAAAAACTTCAAAACCTTTTTAAAAGGATGTTAACCAAACCTGCATCACCAAACACTTCAACAGACATGACAGACATTGAAAGGCAGGAGCTGATTGAAAGAGAAACTGCAGAAGATATAGCTGCAGCAAATGATGTCATAGAAATGGCTTTCAAAAGAATGTCTGAAAGTCTGCAAGTCTTCGCAAGGCCAATATCTCAAAGCTCATCATCAAATAAATCTCTCCCAAGAAATCCATTGGGTTTAAAAGTACTAAAGTGGCTCTCTGATCAAAAGACCCACGTATTGACTCTGGTCAGATCCAATGGAGAGGTGAAGTATATATCAAGGAAAGAAACACTAGGCCTTAGTGTTCAAGATTTGAAGGATCTCCTTGAACTTACACTGTGCCGGGATGAAGATGATACAAGCTCCAAAGCATTTGAAGAAGAATTTAAAAGAAAAGCAAGGGAACTTTTGATGAGTAATAAAGATCCAGAATAATGACAGGTTTTTGGCATTATCTGTTCCAGGGGGAGATTGTTGGGATTGAACCCTACCAGAGGAACAGATAATGTAAAGCCAAAACCTGGTCACAACAGTGGATCCACAATAAGCAGCGGTTTACATTAAGCTTCCCCCTTGAAAATGATTTATAACAACTGATGGTCTTGCATCCACTGACCGGATACAACTGCTGCTGTTCTGCATAACTACTGATGAAACTTAGAAGACTGCTGGACACTAAGCACTGCTGGTACAATCTGCTGATGACAAAGCTCTGCCCAATCAAGGACTGATCAACCTTGAGGAAAGCACTGATGTAAAGAGAGAGCAGCTGTTTAGTGAATTATCTGTTTTATGTATAGTCAGTGGTTAGGTATAGCAGTATTTGTAAAATGACAGTAGATACAGGTTGTTAGGCTGTTAGACGTCGCTTTCATGGTGACGTCAGCTGAAATACCCCAGTGGTTTGGTTTGCCTATAAATGTAACAGTATCCTGTACTGTTACATTTGATTGACTGAGCGGGTTCTTCTCCTCATGTCTAATCCTTTCATCTTGTGCAACCAACCTTGAGGCATCAGGCTGAGGGGGAGTTTAGTTTGTAAGCTTTCACTGTAATCTTTTGCTTTTGAATTGTAAATCATTCGACTCTATGAAAAGCAATTGTTTATCAAACTATCTTCTCCTATTGATTGTGTTTACAAAGTTTGTTATTCATTTCCGCTGCACTTAAAACTGTTCATATCTATTTGATTTGTTCAAATCTAACAAACAAACACAATCATGAAAGCCTCAGATCCTAACATTAAGCTTGTATGTTATGTGACTTAACACATTTTATTGTTTATCTACAACCTTTTGGTTTCACATATGTAGTTGCCACTTACAATTTATATTTATCTGACAACTTGGTTACTGGTGATAATTTGTTAGGTAGTTGTCAAAATACTTCAATATGGTATGGTTTTGTTTTATTCCAGTATCACGGCATTTCAGTACTTTAATATGTATGGCTTCATCTTATTCCAGTATCACCGCATTACAGGTTACAGAAATGATTTTCAGCGATCGAGAAAATGAACAAAATCTGTACATTGTTTATACAGTTTCAATTGTATTTTTCTATGATTTTATGAGTGATCTAGAATTCTGCCCATTTTCTAATGATCTGCGCATAAGGACAACCTATGCAAAGTCGAATCTACATGGCCGAACTGCATGCATACATTTTCACTTTTTACTGGGTGAAGTCATTATCATCATTCAATTTGTTTCATATTTGTGCAGGTGGGAAAAGAGCAAAAGGAAGGGGAGGTGGCAATCGAGGTGTGCGTGGGAATGGATTTTGGTTTGGGGATAGGATACAGTTCAGAACGCAAACCTGCTTCATCAACGGGTGGTTTGGTATAGTTTGGATTGACCCAAAACACTTACTATTGTCAAAAGTTTTAGAACACATTATATAAATAATTACTACCTTAACTACCCCCGGTATGTTGTAATCCTGTAAGTTTTATGTGTATCTATTAATCTTAGCCCGCTAATTAATTGCAATAAACTTTCGAGAGTTTGTCTTAAGTTTAGCCTGAGACTAAGCCAGCCTTTAGAATCAAGATGTGTGAAAACATCTTAGAAGATGAGGCTTTCTTGTTGTGATCGTGACCTCTAGGAATTTGCGTATATATCACTATTATCAATCACGATCCATCCATTTGGACACATAACCTTACACTAGGATCTTTTTAGGATAACGTAATGGCTTATGTGTACCTTACATTTGTACGTTTCTTAACCATGTTATCTAAAAAATGAGTTTCACATCACTTATCTATTATCTACTATCTATTATCTATTTCTTAACTATGTAAACCTTTTGAGGTTTACATTGCTCATTTTAATGCTTATATTATAACCATGTCGCATTTGCACTTTGATCATGTACCTCTTTTTCTTTCGCGAAGATTTTATTTTTGTATGATTTTAACTATATATTAATCATAAATAGATTTTGATTAAAGTAATTTTATCGAGCCCGGGAAGCAATCCCGGGTTAAAACCTAGTCTTTTCATATATATTTATTTAAAGTTCGATAATTTTAAGTTTTTCGAAGCGGCTAAGTTTTCTCATAAAGTCTATTATTTTTCACATGTTCCAATTCAAGTTCATCTCATAATTATGTTCATGTTAGACAAATGAGACCATAACTATGGGGTGTTTGGGATTCCTTCTCAAAACTCCTTTTCACTTCCAATTCACTATTCAATAAGTTAATAAGTCAGGACCTGACTTATTGACTACTACACTCACATCACAAGGAATCCCAAACATTCAAAAAGTCTTTTTTTCACTATTCAATAAGTTAATAAGTCATTAAGATGGGAGAATAAGGAATCCCAAACACCCACTATGTTCCAATTCAAGTACATCTCATAATTAAAACCAAAAGAAAACAAAAATAAACATCATATCATATATAATACAAAGATAGATCATAGGTGATCATTAGAGAGTACAAACACATAGAATAAATTCCACATAAACAGGTTGCAACCATACAGCAACTTTGATTATAAATAACAACATAACACACACATTTAAGTTTCAGTCGCACTTTGGAAGATGATGGGTCTCAATATCTTTAGTGACATTGAGACAAAACTCCATCAAACTGTCTGGATCTGGAATACTCTCATTCAGCTTCTCATAATGGAAGGTCCATGTCACCACGTTCTCTTCTCCATGTGTGTCCACATGAACTGTTACCAAAAAGGTTTTGTAAGCCTCCAGTATATCGCCCCCGATTACCTTGAAGCACACCGACTTTTTCTCCTCATCGATTGCTTCGATCACCTCCTTTGCCACTTTCGGCTTCCCATCTGTCACATGACCATGATCAGGTTACGATATATACAAGTCACAAGGAAACCTAGAAACCTAACTGAACTCGCTCGTGAGCTGATACTAATAAACCCTAATAATAATTAGAGGTGGATCTACGTCAAAATAACGGGTTCCCAGGAACCCAGTCGGTTTGTATTTTTTAGCGAATACCTATATAAAAAATATAGTAGGAACCCATAAATAAATTATGGGTGAACCCATAATAAAAAGTGTCTACTGTTCGAGTGGTAAAACACGGCGTTCCTGTGCTTCACATCCCGAGTTTGAACTCCGTTTTAGTCATTTTTTGAGGTTCCAAAATTTTTTTTTTTTTGAAACTTAAACTTCATTAAACCACACAGCCGACCCAAACCGGGCCGACCAAACAGCAAACAAAAACAATTAAATTACATATTTACAAACGAACACCACTCTCTCCAATCTATCCCTATAAACCCATATTGACGCTCAAGTGCCAAGTAGAACTAGAAGGTTTTATTTGTCAGACATATAGGGGCCACGTCAAATGGATTTTAGCTAGGAAAATAGTGTCACCGTATCCCATTTATATAGAAAAATAAGTAAAAACACTTTAGCTTGATCTCTGATTAAAATATAGATAACTATATTTCAATAAATATTTTTTTTAATTAAAACGATAGTATTTTATAAAGCATGGTAAATAAATTAATATCAAAAGTATAAATTTAATAAATATCAGTGATGTTAATAAGTAGTGTGTTGTGTTTTAATGTGTTGATACTTAGATTTTTATATGTTAATTTTTAACTTTTTTGTGTTGAAACTTAGAATTTTGCCATTTAAGGATGATAATTTTTAACCTTTTTGTTTTAATGTGCTTGAAATTATGATTAGTGATGTTAATTTATATATAGTGATGAAAACTCGCAGAGAATAACTGTAGGTAGTATTTTATTCGTAAAGACCATTGTATTTTATATTACGTGTTTATTTAAATTTCAAATGACGATGTTTTTTTTTTCATTATATCGTATTTTTTATTATGTGATGGACCTTACCCGACCCGAACCGTCGAATCGACCCGGAAATTTTTATTGGACTATATTATTATTAATAATATAGTCCAATAAAAACATAGTCATGCAATATATCAAAGAATGACTTACCATGGAAAAAGTCCCATTCAATAACAGATCCAACGGTGCCCCATTCACCTTCGTGTAGATTTACACCTTTTATGTTATTGGGGCTCATTTCGGATATGTGGTGTGGTCTGTATCTAAAGATTTCATGGAACACATCACCATCTGACATGATGGTAACTTGCTTAACCATGGTGCCACTTAGAGCCATTCTAGCTGCTTGATTTATCAGAGTGCAAACAAGAGAGTTGATTGAATGAGCAAAAAGCTATGGGCTTGTTTGGCTTTATATAGACTTCTTCGGTTCTATTATTTCTCTTTTTTAATCACGTAAATGTTCATTTTTAATTATTCTTCGGTTCATTCATTTCTCTTTTTTAATTTTCATTTTTAATTAATTAACTAAAATAACATATATATACACACACATATGTATATCACACTAGTTTTTGCCCCGCCCGCGTTGCGGGGCAATAAGCCGAAAATTTCTCTCTCATAACATGTATATCTGTGTTTCGGTTACTTGTACATATTATTCATAACACGATCTAAAAAAAAAATACATCGAGTCAACCAATTAAAACAAAAACACTACCATACTTTTACTAAAAAATAACTAAAACGATGGAAAAACTATAATTTTAAACTGGGAGCAAAGTTGTAATTTTTCAGGACAAATGAGCATGTACCAGGCATGCCTGGACGAATAAAAATTACACCTATGCCCGCCCGCGTTACGGGGCGTTAAATCAAATATTTTTTAGTTTCATAACATGTATGCATGTATGTATGTTACTTGTACATACTACTTATAACACGATCTAAAAAAAATATCGAGATAACCAATTAAACGAATACATTACCATAGTTTTGCTAAAAAATATTAAAACAATAACAGATCTGTAATTTTGAGCTGGGGGTAAAATACTAATTTGTCAGGACAAATGAGCGAGTGTTAGACAACTGCATGACACAATAAAAGTTACATTGAATCAACCAAGCAAAATAAAACAGTACTATAGTTTTGAACAAAAAAAAAGTAAAACGATGGCAAGATCATAATTTTTAACTGGGGAGAAATCGTAATTTTTGAAATGGGAGCAAAATCATAATTTTGAACAGATGGCAAAATTGTAAAAATATTTTGAACTGGGGGCGAAATCATAATTTTAAACTGAGGGCAAAATCAAAATTTTATTTTGAACTGTGGGTGAAAAAGAAATTTGAGTTGGGGGCAAAATCGTAATTTTGAGCTAGGAGCAAAAACATATTTTTATTTGAACGGGGACGAAATCGTAATTTTAGACGAGGGGCGAAACCGAAAATTTAAACTGGGAATAGAATTAGAAATGGGTTTTTGAACTGAGGGCAAAAGCGTAAATTTTGAGCCAAGGCAAAAATATAATTTTATTTTGAATTAGGGGCGAAAATGTAATTTTAAACAAACGACGAAACCGTAATTTTAAGCTAGGAATAAAATTAAATTAAAAATTGGTTGGTCCAATAGTGGAGCGTCAGGCAAGTTGCCTGACACTATTCCCTCAACTCCTTTTTGTATATGCTGATGGTAAAATAATAATTTTGAGTTATGGGGAAAAACATAATTTTATTTTGAACTGTGGGCGAAAACATAAATTTGAGTTGGGGGTAAAAGCGTAATTTTGAGCTAGGGGCAAAAACATATTTTTATTTTGAAGGGGGGCAAAAGGGTAATTTTAGACGGAGGGCGAAACCGTAAATTTAAACTGGGAATAGAATTAGAAATGGGTTTTTGAACTGAGGGCAAAATCGTAAATTTTTAGCCATGGCAAAAAATATAATTTTATTTTAAATTAGGGGCGAAAACGTAATTTTAAACAAAGGACGAAACCGTAATTTTAAGTTAGGAATTAAATTAAATTAAAAATTGATTTGGTCCAATAAAGGAGTGTCAGACAAGCAAGCTGCGTGACACTATTCCTCAACTTCCTTCTTATATATGTAGAATAACTAGTTGGTGCCCCGCCCGCGTTGCGGGGCGATAACCGAATAATGAGCGAGTGTTAGTCAGCTCATTGACACGAAAAACAATTAAATCGAGTCAACCAATTAAAATAAAACACTTTTATAGTTTTGATAAAAAAACTAAAACAATGGCAATATTGTAATTTTTAACAGAGGGAAAGTTGTATTTTTTGACTGGGGTAAAATCGTAATTTGACAAAAGTTAAAGTAATGGCAGTACTGTAAATTTGAACATGGGGCAAAATTGTAAATTTTCATAGGGGCAAATTCGTAATTTTTAACTTGGGGTAACAACGTAATATAAATTTGAACTAAGGGCACAATCATAATTTTAAGCTTGAGGCAAAAGCACAATTTTATTTTGAACCGAGGGAAAAATCGTAATTCTGAGCTGGGGGCAAAAACATAATTTTATTTTGAAATGGGGAAAAAACGTAATTTTGAATTGAGGGCGAAATCACAATTTTTAAACGGGAAAAATCACATTTTTGAACAGAGAGCAAAATCGTAATTTTTAAGTGGGGGCAAAAACAAAATTTTATTTTGAACTGGGGTCGAAAAGGTAATTCTGAGCTGAGAGCAAAACCACAATTTTATTTTGAATGGAGGGAAAAATCGTAATTTTGAGCTGGGGACAAAGCGTAATTTTATTTTGAGTTGGGGGCAAAACCGTAATTTTACAGAGGGACAAAAACGTGATTTTAGAATGGATAAAAAATAATAAACTGGTTGGTCCAATGGGAGAGTGTCAGGCAAAATCGTAATTTTGAAGTGAGGGCAAGATCGTAATTTTGAGATGGGAACAAAAAGAGTAATTTTATTTTGAGTCGGGGGCAAAAACGTAATTTTAAAATAGATATAAAATAATAAAAGTGTTGGTCCAATGGGGGAGTGCAAGGCCTGCCTGGCACTATTCCCCCATTTGGTTTTTGTATGTATAGGAAACTAGAGGGATATTTGAACGATGTACAAGAAACACGAATATTCGTAATCACGTAACTTGCTCATAATTTAATTAATTAACTAAAATATTATATATATATATATAGGGTAAGGTTCATGCGAGAACCACCTTTATTGCGAGAACCGCGTGAACCAATGTGAACACAACCTAAAATAGCTAAAAAACCCTAACCCCCACCCCCTCTCCCCCAAAAACCTAACCCCCCCAAGCTAAACGCTAAAAACTAAAACTCCCAAAAAAACCTAAAAAAAAACCTAACCCCCCCCCAAGCTAAAATGTTAAAAAGTAAACCCTCAAAAAACCTTAAAAAATCTTAAAAAGATCTAAAAAAAAATAAAAAAAAAATCTAATTTTTTTTTAAATATTTTTTAAGTTAAAATCGCTACTTTTAGTAGCCAAAAAAATAAAAAAAAAAATTTTGCTACTAAAATAGCGATTTTTTTATAAAAAATATTAATTTTTTTTTTGTGTTTTTAGCTATTTTTAGGTATTTTTGTTTGTGTTCACATTGGTTCTCGCGGTTCTAGCAATAAGGGGTGGTTCCTAACGGATCTTTTTCCTATATATATATATATATATATATATATAGGGGAATGCTAAAATGAGAACCATCTCGAGTTGTAAGAACCGTGAGAACTACACCGTAGGGGGCGTGGTGGACCAAATTTTTTTTTCATAAACATAGATGCATGTATTATAACAACATTTGTAAAAAAAAATTCAAAAAAAAAATTTGTGTGTGTAGTTTTGAGCACCACAAGTTTGTGTTTACGGGTATCGTAAATTTAACCGGAAAATTTACGGTACCCGTAAACACAAACTTGTGGTGCTCAAAACTACACACACGACGTTTTTTTTTTTGAATTTTTTTTACAAATGTTGTTATAATACATGCATCTACGTTTATGAAAAAAAATTTGGTCCACTTCGCCCCGGATCAAGTAGTTCTCACGGTTCTTACAACTCGAGGTGGTTCTCATTTTAGCGGACACTTATATATATATATATATACATATATATATATATATACATATAAATATATATAGGAGAGTTTAAATGAGAACACTAAATATTGTGAGAACCGTGAGAACAAATGAAAAAACCTCGAGAACTTGGTTAAAAACAATTAAAATTCAAAATTTTTTTCTACACTTAACATTATTATTCGAATAAAATGTTAGAAATTTAATTTACACGTTTTAATTTATGTGAATTCGTAAATAAAGAAAATTTACACATGCGTAAGTTTGCCATTTATATATGTGTAAATCTGTTATATTTACACATGTATAAAAAATCTAAAAATAGTGATTTTGAAAGGAGAAATAAATTATTTGATGTTGTAAATTCTTTTTTAATTGTTGTATCTTAATTACAATGAGGTTTGTATTAAAAAAAAATTAGTTTTGATTGGTTTTCTCATTCGTTCTCACGGTTCTCGCAATATTTAGCGTTATCAAGATAACCCATATATATATATATAGGGAGCCGCTAAAATGAAAATCATCCCCAGTTACGAGAATTGTGAGAACCACTCTCCACCAATCATATTAAAGGGCATTTTAGTCATTTGACTAAAATGTCTAATACTTTTGTCAGATCATTTAAAGTCTCAGACTTTCATTTGTCTCTCTCCTTTTTATCACTCTCCTCTGATCTCCACCATCTTCACGATTCCTCCTTTTTCTCTCTCAAAATTGAAACCAGTAATTTCTCATCTCCTCTCTTCAAAGTGTTCATCGCCATCACCGGAGATACTCTCCGACCACCACCCTCCAACACGTTGTACGGATCGGGGCACTAACAACACCGCTAGAGATTTCCTGTGACGGCGAGGATTTTGACGGCGACGGTGGTGGTGGGTCACCCACACCCCCGATCACCTGTGACGCCCCCCCCCCCAAGTTTCTCCTGCCCCCCTGATGCGTGTGAAGTGTTATATATATTAGGTGTATATTTTAAGCCCTTTTAACACTTTTTAGTCAAGTTTTAAATTTATAAAACACGATATTTACTATCACTAGACACACATATGGGCAAGTGCACCCATTGTGAGCGTAGTATAGTGTTGGTAAGATACCGAGGTCGTCCAAGGACACAAGAGCTTTTAGTACCGGTTTATCCTCAACGTCTAATCAAATCAAAAAGTTTAGAAAAATGTTTTAACTAAGAAAAATAAAAACTAACTAAAATGCTGAAAAATAAAAATAAAAAGAAAAACAGATAGACAAGATGAATCACTTGGTTCCGACTCGTATCTAGTGTAACCTTTGATTATTTCCAGAATTTTGCACAATTTTAAGAGATTATCTTAGTTATTGTAGTATGCCCCTCTTTTGAAGGTGACGTTACCCTCACCCAAGTAGTTTGAGTCAGCAAGGATACAATCCTAAAAGGGTGGATTATTGGAATATAATTAATTAAGTTATTAATGCAAATTATGGTAGGCCCCTCTTTTGGAGGTGACGTTACCCTCGACTAAGTAGTCTGAGTCAGCAGGGATACAGTCCTAAATAGCCGGGTTATAGTATTAATAGTAGTTAACTTATGAGGGGGTCAAAGAGTTTGGACCCCCGCCATCCAATACCGTTAAGTATTGAAGGAGGTCCTACTAAATTTGACCCAGGTCCATTGCATGACCTCTAAACGTTGAACAATGGCAAGACCTTTACCAAACCGTTCCCTTAACCCCCGACCAGGTAGCCAACATACCTCCATATAGACCGTGGAGATATGAATGGTGAAAATCTTTTATTTTATATAGACAGTAAAATAATGCCAAGACACCACGGACAAACGATAAGGAAAGATCACCTTCAACATAAGCAACTAGTTATTAAAGTCATTAATACAAAACCAAGTAAAAAGTGCGAAAAGATTAGAAATAAAAAGTATTACACTTGACACTTTGTCTTCACCAAGTGATGTAAGAGACTTAGGCAAACATGGCCTTGATTGTCAAGAACTCTTACGATCAATCTTGGATCCCGAGATGACTCACACACTCTATGATGGACAATGGATGATGGTGTTATGGTGGTGGTGGGTGGTGGGTGAAGTGTGAGAGAGGTGGTGTGCCAAGGGATGGTTTGAGCTTGAGCCAAGCACTTCTATTTATAGGCTGAACAGAAGCTCGGGCACGACCCCGTGTCCAGTGGGCACGGCCCCGTGTCCACATCCTTCTCTTTCTTCATTTAATGCAGTTTTGTCTTTTTAGTTGACCACGCCCCCGTGTCCGCTGAGCACGACCCCGTGGTGCAGAAGAATCTTTGTACTATGAAGATTTGCTAGATTGTGCGAATCTTATAGTTGACCACGGCCCCGTGTCCGCTGAACACGGCCCCGTGGTGGGCAATAGAAGCTTCTACCACCGTCTTTTCTGCTGACACTTGGGCACGCCCCCGTGCTGGCTGAGCACGGGGCGTGTTCAGTCTTCTGTTGTCTTGTTTTTGCTTGGGAAGATGCTGTCGTGGGGTCGGGCATGTCACGTCTTGTTCCTTTTCTTGTATTTATGTTAGATTTTGATGTCTTTTTGATTCTTTTGTTAATTTGAGCTCATTTAATCCTGAAAATACAAAAGGAAGACAAAAGCACACTTTTTCCAACATTAGTACTAAAAAAGGGTTAGTTTTATGCCACAATTGATGAAATTTATATGTTGCATTTTTAACACATCAAATACCCCCACACTTGAATCTTTGCTTGTCCTCAAGCAAAACACTTTAATATGTTGCTATTACACTCCCAAATGGAATGGGTAGAGAAGAAGGTTTTTGGGCTTGTCGTAGAGTGTCGGGATTTCCAAGATTCTTTATTTAATTTTATTTTTATTTATTTACAATCCTATTTGTCATGATTTATTTAAAACTTTTCATAAGATAAATTACTTATTAGGGCATAACATGCCTCTTTAAAATTCTATTTATATACAAGTTCACATACCTTACGGGGATCACTCAACACTCGGCCGAAAATGTATTTTTGTGGATCACTCGAGAGTGGCATAGAACTTACTCCTACCATAGGCTTGCCAAGCAATCAATCCTCCTCCTTTTTAACTTATAAACCTTTGTAAATATCAAGAGGACTTTGTGGGTGAAGGGTTAAGCTTGGGTTAAAGGTAGGTGGTTGGGTTAGTGGTTAGTAGAAAAAGGGCTAAAAGCGTAACAAGTGTCGGTGTTCGTAAGACGTTCTATTTTTGTAACTTTTATTTTGATGAAGCTATTATTCAAACAAAGTTATTTTTGATGAACTTGTTTGTTTATTTTCTTTTGCTTCATCATAAACAAGAAATATATATATATATATATATATATATATATATTTATATATAGAGGCCGGTTAACGTACAATAGGGCTTATCGTACATTACGTACGCGATAACCCTAGCCGTTCGATCAGGTGCAGATCTGGTGCGAATTCAATACATATCGCATGTGAAAAATTGTTAGCATGTGGAAAATAACACACCCCATGCCATTTTTCACATTACCCCATGCTAACCATTTTTTCACATACGATATTCAATTTTCAACATGCGATTCTACACACCCCATGCCATTTTTCACATTACCCCATGCTAGCCATTTTTTCACATGCGATATTCAATTTTCCACATGCGATTCTACACACCCCATGCCATTTTTCACATTACCCCATGATAACCATTATTTCACATGCGATATTCAATCTTCAACATGCGATTCTACACATCCCATGCCATTTTTCACATTACCCCATGCCATTTTTTCACATGCGATATTCAAAATCTTCCACATGCGATTTTGTCCATCTACACACCCCATGCCATTTTTCACACTACCCCATGCTAACCATTTTTCACATGCGATATGTATTGAATTCGCACCAGATCTGCACCTGATCGAACGGCTGGGAAGATCGCGTACGTATCGTACGATAAGCGCATTTGTATTTTACTCTTTACCTATATATATATATTTTTTTTTTGAAAGTCATACGAAAAATCGAACTTGTTACTAAAACAAAGGGGTAAAAATGAAAAAGGTTTTGGTGGGTAAAAAGGGTTTTGGTTTGGGTTATGAAATGAAAAGGTTTAGGCTCAAAGGGGCTAACTAGGGGGATTTTGGGTAGGTGGTAAAAAAAAAAAAGAAAAATAATGGTGTAGAAATAAAAAGGGTTAGTCCTAATGCCTCCGTCATTTACTTACTCGGGTTTAAGTTGATAAGGACTGGGAATGTATCGTCATGGCAAGTTCTAGAGTCGTAAGAACCAAGCGGCTATTCACACAAGAAACGAAAAATGAGCATTTAGTCTAATGATATGTAATTGTATGCTCAATAAAGGCTCAAAACTCACTTTTGTGGGAATGGGTTTTTATGTGATAAAGTATATATAATCAAATTTTAACTAAGCTTGTCATGCCTTTTCATAATTTTCTTATGTTGGTTCTTTTTATCACGACGCTATCGGTTGTAAATTTGTAAAAATATAACCTTTTTAGAATTTGAAATTCCCAAGTTAAACCTAGACAAGTAAAAAAAAAAATTGAAAATTTTTTGAAAAAAATTTGGGGTGATTAGCGGTTCCAATAGAGTTTTGTGTTAGGCTTGTATTTAGGACTTGAAAGATTCAAGGTTTTAGCCATCCCCCCACACTTAAATTACACATTGTCCTCAATGTGTCCCAAAAATAAGTTTTTCGGTTGATTAAAATGTGTAAAAGTGGGTTAAAAACAAGATTTTATGGTACTGGGTAGCTGAACACGGGGTGGTGTTGGCTGAGCACGGCCCAGTGTCCAGACTGCCAGTACCAAAAGTAAACAGATGGCTGGGCACGGGGGCGTGTCCAATGAGCACGGCCCCATGTCCAGGCACCTGAACTGGGCATTTTCTACAGAACCTTGGGCACGGGGCGTGTTGGGGTGAGCACGACCCCGTGCTGAACTTGCTGTAATGAAGAAAAATCATCGGGAGGCTCTGTTTTTGTGTATGGGGTGTTGGTTCAAGCTTCCCTTATCATCCTTCACCATCCCGAGTGTGTTTTATTCCTGAAAATTAAAAACTAAACTAGAAAACATAAAGGTTAATCTAAACTAAACTACGGATAGTTCCGCGGAATGCCTCCGTGGTGAGCCATGTTTATAAGGGTCCTTGGCTAGACCCACTTTATCAGGTGGTTCTGGCTCATCTTCAATTAGGGGGTCGTCATTGCCGAATGGATATTTCATTGATCGCTCAAGATCGACACTCTTTTTAAATGCACCTAATTGAAGAGGTTGATTGTTGAACTTCCGGTTTTTCAAAGCTTCGTGAGTTTTTACAAATGGTCGTCCCAACACTAGAGGAGCGTCATCGAGGATGACAAAGTCGGTCGGGATTACCATCTGATTTGTTTGAACCAAGACATCCTCAACTATACCGGTTGATTTTATTACTTTCCGATTGGATAGAAAAATGGGTATTTGAAGTGGAGAAAAATCACTAATACTTAATTTTTCGAAAATGTAGTTAGGCATTATGTTAACACAAAGATCTTTATCGATTGTGACATTACTAATAAACGAATTTTGAAAGAAACATGGAACCGGTGTAATGTTAATTTCAAATGGGTCTTCTTTTATTAGTGAGGTTTGATCATTAGTTAAGTTAACACTTACCGTTTCGTCAATTTTAGTGTTAGTGTTTAACTCTTTTAAAAACTTAGCATGAGTGGGTACTAAACAATGATTTTCAAAAGAAGGTGACAAGAGATTAATTTATTCAAAATTAGACTCTTCTTGAATTTTAATGTTGTCGGACTCACCTTTTTCGTTGTTTAACTCATGTGTAGGTTTTTCACTTATTTGTTCTTCCATTTTTACACTTTCGGTTATCTCTTCCTTTTTTAATTCTTCTCTTGCGCGGGACTCCTCTTCCCTTGCGCGGGATTCTTTTATACAGCGATCGATAACTCTAATGTGTTCTAATATCCTATCGATCACTTCGGTTATAGAAAAAGAATCGGGATTTTCAAAGCTTGAATCCGGTTGTTCGATCCTTTGTTCCTCATAATACCCATATGAAGTAGATGGTTCGCACCATTGTTCTTCATTGTAAGCATGTGATGGATAAGGTTCGTAATTTTGTTCTTCATAATACTCATTTGAGGTGGGTTGTTCACGCCATGGTTCCTCATAATAAGCATACGAAGGTGGTGGCTCATATCTTGGTTCCTCAAAGTATGAGTATGAAGGCTCATACCTTGGTTCATCAAAATATGAGTATGAGGGAGGAGGTTCATACCTTTGGTCTTCATAGGATGTGTATGAAGTCGATGGCTCGTACCTGGGCTCCTCATAGTAGGTGTATGAATTGGATGGTTTATATGAGTGACTATTTTGAACCGAGTGTGTGTTACGACAATTAGTGTAATAATTACTCCTATAATCATCCTCCTCATAGGTGTAGTTGTAACCTCCTGAGTATTGATCCATAAGAATCACTCAGCAGACCACAACCAAGTCTCGAGATCAGAAAACAAAAATAAAAACGGAAACAGAGGCTGGACACGGCCCCGTGTTCAGGGTCTGTATCTGGGCGTTTTAATTAAATTTACTGATTTCGTTGAGCACGGGGCGTGTTCAGTGAGCACGGCCCGTGTTCAAGCTACTGTTACTGGGTGTTTTTATGAAAATATGCAGCACGGCCCCGTGTTCAGTGAACATGGCCCCGTGTACAGGTTACTGTAAATGCAAAACTAAACTAAAATGCAGAAAAATGTGCGCGCGTTTTGAAAAGGTTTTGAAAAACTGATTAGGCCGTCGATTTTAAACTTTCTTAAAATCCTTGTGTCCCCGGTAGCGGCGCCAAAAACTTGATGCGTGTGAAGTGTTATATATATTAGGTGTATATTTTAAGCCCCTTTAACACTTTTTAGTCAAGTTTTAAATTTATAAAACACGATATTTACTAACACTAGACACACATATGGGCAAGTGCACCCATCGTGAGCGTAGTATAGTGTTGGTAAGATACTGAGGTCGTCCAAGGACACAAGAGCTTTTAGTACCGGTTTATCCTCAACGTCTAATCAAATCAAAAAGTTTAGAAAAATGTTTTAACTAAGAAAAATAAAAACTAACTAAAATGCTGAAAAATAAAAAGAAAAACAGATAGACAAGATGAATCACTTGGTTCCGACTCGTATCTAGTGTAACCTTTGATTATTTCCGCACTTTTGCACTATTTTAAGAGATTATCTTAGTTATTGTAGTAGGCCCCTCTTTTGAAGGTGACGTTACCCTCACCCCAGTAGTTTGAGTCAGTAAGGATACAATCCTAAAAGGGTGGATTATTGGAAGATAATTAATTAAGTTATTAATGCAAATTATGGTAGGCCCCTCTTTTGGAGGTGACGTTACCCTCGACTAAGTAGTCTGAGTCAGCAGGGATACAGTCCTAAATAGCCGGGTTATAGTATTAATAGTAGTTAACTTATGAGGGGGTCAAAGAGTTTGGACCCCCGCCATCCAATACCATTAAGTATTGAAGGAGGTCCTACTAAATTTGACCCAGGTCCATTGCAGGACCTCTAAACGCTGAACAATGGCAAGACCTTTACCAAACCGTTCCCTTAACCCCCGACCAGGTAGCCAACATACCTCCATATAGACTGTGGAGATATGAATGGTGAAAATCTTTTATTTTATATAGATAGTAAAATAATGCCAAGACACCACAGACAAACGATAAGGAAAGATCACCTTCAACATAAGCAACTAGTTATTAAAGTCATTAATACAAAACCAAGTAAAAAGTGCGAAAAGATTAGAAATAAAAAGTATTACACTATACACTTTGTCTTCACCAAGTGATGTAAGAGACTTAGGCAAACATGGCCTTGATTGTCAAGAACTCTTACGATCAATCTTGGATCCCGAGACGACTCACACACTCTATGATGGACAACGGATGATGGTGGTGGATGATGGTGTTATGGTGGTGGTGGGTGGTGGGTGAAGTGTGAGAAAGGTGGTATGCCAAGGGATGGTTTGAGCTTGAGCCAAGCACTTCTATTTATAGGCTGAACAGAAGCTCGGGCACGGACCCGTGTCCAGTGGGCACGACCCCGTGTCCACATCCTTCTCTTTCTTCATTTAATGCAGTTTTGTCTTTTTAGTTGACCACGCCCCCGTGTCCGCTGAGCACGACCCCGTGGTGCAGAAGAATCTTTGTACTATGAAGATTTGCTAGATTGTGCGAATCTTATAGTTGACCACGGCCCCGTGTCCGCTGAGCACGGCCCCGTGGTGGGCAGTAGAAGCTTATACCACTTTGTCTTTTCTGTTGACACTTGGGCACGCCCCCGTGCTGGCTGAGCACGGGGCGTGTTCAGTCTTCTGTTGTCTTGTTTTGCTTGGGAAGATGCTGTCGTGGGGTCGGGCATGTCACGTCTTGTTCTTTTCTTGTATTTATGTTAGATTTTGATATCTTTTTGCTTCTTTTTGTTAATCTGAGCTCATTTAATCCTGAAAATACAAAAGGAAGACAAAAGCACACTTTTTCCAACATTAGTACTAAAAAAGGGCTAGTTTTATGCCACAATTGATGAAATTTATATGTTGCATTTTTAACACATCACCCCCCGTTATCCGGCTACCCCCAAACACCACACCCACAATGAAGGTGTTGTAACAGTGATGGTAGTGGGTTTTGACGCCGACGGTGGTGGCGGGTTTTGACGGCGGTGATATGTGCAAAATGCAACATATAAATTACATCAAATGTGGCATAAAACTAACCCTTTTTTAGTACTAATGTTGGAAAAAATGTGTTTTTGTCTTCCTTTTGTATTTTCAGGATTAAATGAGCTCAAATGTACAAAAGAAGCAAATAGGCAGCTAAATCTAACATAAATACAAGAAAAGGAATAAATGTGGCATGCCCGACCCCTCGACAACATCTCACAAAGCAAAAAACAAGAAGAAAGCTGAGCATGGGGCTGTGCCCAGCTCAACACGAGGCGTGCCCAGCGGACACGGCCCCGTGCCCAGCGGACACGAGGGCGTGTTCAGGTGTCTGCAGAAAAGACAAAGTTGTAGAAGCTTCTATTCCTGACACGGGGGCGTACCCAGCTCAGCATGGGGCCATGATCAACGCTAAGATTCGCAGAATCCAAGCAAATCTTGATAGTACAGATACGCTTCTGCACACGGGGCCGTGCCCAGCGGACACGTGGGGTGGTCAACTAATGCAGACAAACTGCAATTAATGTAGAAAGAGAAGAAGGGTGGACACGGGGCCGTGTCCAGCGGACACGGGGCCGTGTCCAGGCTTCTGTGCAGGCTATAAATAGGGGTGTTTGGTTCAATTCAAAGGCATCCCTTGGCAAACCACCTCTCTCACACTATACCCACCCTCCACCACCATCACAACCCACATCCACCACCATCATCCATCATAGAGTGTTTGTAGTAGTCTTGGGATCCAAGATTGATCGTAAGAGTTCTTGACAATCAAATGCCATGTTTGCCTAATTCTCTTACATCACTTGGTGAAGACAAGTGTCTAGTGTAATACTTTTTATTTTAATCTTTTTGCAATTTTTATTTGGTTAAGTATTAATGACTTTAATAACTAGTTTCTTATGTTGAAGGTGATTCTTCCTTATCGTTTGTCCGTGGTGTCTTGGCATTATTTTACTGTCTATATAAAATAAAAGATTTTCACCATTCATATCTCCACGGTCTATATGGAGATATGTTGGCTACCTGGTCGGGGGTTAAGGGAACGGTTTGGTAAGAGTCTTGCCTTGTTCAGTGTATAGATCTTGCAAGGACCTGTGTCAAATTTAGTAGGACCTCCTTCAATACTCACCGGTATTGGATGGCGGGGGTCCAAACTCTTTGATGCCCTCATATGTAAGCTACTATTAATACTTTAATCCGGCTACTTAGGACTGTATCCCTGCTGACTCTGACTACTTAGCCGAGGGTAACGTCACCTTCAAAAGAGGGGCCTACCACAATACGCATTAATAACTTAATTAATTATCTTTCAATAATCCGACCCTTTAGGATTGTATCCTTGCTGACTCAAACTACTGGGTTGAGGGGTAACGTCACCTTCAAAAGAGGGGCCTACTACAATAACTAAGATAATCTCTTAAAAAGTGCAAAAGTGCGGAAATAATCAAAGGTTACACTACACACGAGTCGGATCCAAGTGATTCATCATGTCAATCTGTTTTTATTTTATTTTTCTAGTTAAAAACCTTTTTCTAAACTTTTGATTTGATTAGACATTAAGGATCGACCGGTATTAAAAGCTCTTGTGTCCTTACATCGGTATCTTTCTGAAGAAACACTAGATAAATGACCGGAATCAAATTATCTACGGGGTTTGGATCTGCATAAAGGGGGTTGTTTCTCTCGTTTGATTCGATGTGATTGACCTTCTTCTCTGATAAACTCTGCAAAACAAAACACCGTCAGCCTCGCCAAGGGGAGAAGGGAGTTCTCTCCTTGACCCGACTCCGGCGTGAGAATAAGTAGGTGTTTATGAAGAAGAAGAAGAAGAAGAAGAAGTATTGACGAAGTGTGTGTAACTTGGAGTTCATACCTGAATTATCCTCATATTTATAACCGAGAGTTCTTGGGCGGGAAAACTTGTTGATGAAATATTAACGGAAGATGCTAACCCCGTAAGCGGTTACATTTCCTTCCGTTAATCTCCTCGATCTGACGTGAGTGCACACGGATCGTTGTCTGGATCTATGGCTAGGGAATTGCCACGTGGAAAGTGGGCAAGTGGAGGTTTTCCTCCAATTCCATGCCATCTTTATGTTTTCAGGGAGGCCTGAGATGAGGACACGTGGCCAGACGGTTACAACCGTCTAGTGGTGCACGATTGAGCCCTTCTAGAAGATTATTGCCATAATCTGATGTGATTCCTTACCGTGTGGTGTCATCTGAATAAATAATTCCCAAGTCTGGGTATTACCAAGCGGAAATGCCCAACTTAGGATTTTCATCCTTTGTTTATGGAGGAAAGCGCAAGGATTTATGATTTTCCTTTCGGTGCGCAAGTGTTACCTGCTATCTGTTTTTTAAGCCTTTTTTTGTAGAACCAGTGCGCGGCCACGCAAGGTAAAAAGTGGCTGAAAAGTGAGGTTGTGGTATGGTCCCAAGTATTTATCATGAGGTTTTTAGGACCTTACCCCTTCAAGTCCCCCAGTCTAGTGTTGCTCTTATGCAAATAAGTGGAGCACTGGACTATTACGAGGAAAATGCTTTGTGGTGCGAAAGTAGGGAATCTTCTATAAGAAGATTTACTTTGTTTATTATGGTGATTTGGAAATCTTTGACTTTGGGTAAGATAAACAGTTTGCAAGAAAAGGCTTTCATCCCTTTGTTTATTCTGAACTGTTGTAATCTGGGGCGGGGAGGTTTATGTAATTATGAGTTGACGATGGTTGACGTCATTCCTCTTAATTTGTGCTGACCCTTCATCTTCTATCCTGAGTGTAGCTCTTGGGGATTCGTGTGGACCCTGTCAGAGGGTTTTAAATGGGATGTGATACTTTGCAGTGGCAGCGCCGTTGAGATGGCAGTTGATTTGATATTTAATCATCATGGCTCTTATCTCGATGGTACCGCTTGTCCTTTTTGGCCTATATATTCATTTTAGTTGTGATGTCTCTCTCTAATTTGGGAAAAATGGAGAACAGGGCACCGATTCAATGGAGGCGACTTTCTAATGTGTTGCGTGTGCTCGATGCTGCTGACGGTTTATTATTGCTCTCCAATCCGGTGACTGAGGTATCTGTTAGGGATGACGGTGTTGAGTATGCCAATCATCGGGAAGCATCAGAGAACCGCCTTCTTATTCGTCTTGCCGACGATAATAATGGTGGAGTCACCCGGTTATCGGCACATCTTGTGACTCGGTGTTTTCCGGTTGACCGGAGGGGGAGTTCGTTGATTACTTACCAACGACGTCGTCGTACTGCTGCTCCAGCTGTTGTTCCGTTTGATGCTCCGGTTGCTGCTCCGACTGCTGATGTTCCGATTGTTGTTGAAGTTGAGGACAAGGGTGTTAATCCCTGGATTGTTGACCCCTGTCCTTTGTCGGAGTATGGAGAGGTTCTTCATACTCCATATGGGGTATTGGACCAGCTCTCCTAGTTTGTTTGATTTGTAACTAGTACTCTTTTTTTTTTTGAAGAAACACAGCTGTGTTTCTTTGTGAATAGCTGTCTGCAGTGTCGTTGTTACACTTAATGATATTTTTTGATGCATTGTCATGCATGTATGTTTTGGTGGTTTGCTGACTTGTGTTTGGATTACAATATGTTGCATATGTTTAATTGCTTTTAGTAGGTAGAGCGAATGAGAATGGTATTGTGCTCATGTGTGAACGTTTGTCTAAAAGGCGCGCGAGTTTTTCCTTTTTTAGTCTGTTCATGAGGTGTACAATGTCTACCATATTGTTTTCGCGTAAACCAAAAGAATTATATGCAATTTGTAACAAACAATGACATGTGTAAGGATAACTTTTGTATTAATAAAGCGCAGGTTTAATAATACAAAGTGTAAAATGCATTGCCGGTATAATTTCCTCTTTGTATAATAGCTTGGCTTACATATAACACCTGCGCAGCTGTTGCGCATTCCAGGTGCGAGGAACTAGTGTTCCATCAATTATTTTCAGAGTGTACGCCCCTTTGCCCAGGACTTCATTGATGATGTATGGTCCTTCCCATTTGGGCGCTAATTTGCCTGGTTTTTCCGCATTAGAAGCTTCATTGTCCCGTAAGACGAAGTCTCCAGGAACGAAAGTACATACGCGTACGCGAGCGTTGTAATACTTTTCGAGTTTGGACTTATACCTTGCCTCTGTGATGGCGGAGTTCTCACGCCTTTCTTAGAGAAGGTCTAAATCCAATCTTCGTTCTTGTTCGTTATTTTGCTTTTCCATGGCAAGCATGCGCGATGATGGGATGCCAATTTCGGCTGGAATTACTGCCTCAGATCCGTAGACAAGACTGAATGGGGTTTCTCCCGTACTAGTCTTTGGCATGGTCCGATGGGCCCATAAGATACTGGGGAGTTCATCAACCCATCCTCTGCGCGCTGTCCCAAGTCGCGCTTTGATGCCGTCGACTATCTGTTTATTGACACTCTCGACTTGACTGTTTGCTTGTGGGTGCGCCACAGAGGCAAAGTTGTGCTCGATCTTCATTTCTTTGAACCATTTCTGAAGATCTTCGGAGGCAAAGTTAGTACCGTTTTCGGAGATGATGCGCAATGGTAATCCGAATCTGCAAATAATATGTTCCCATATAAATTTGCGAATTACCATTGCTGTTGTTGAGGCTAGGGCCTTAGCCTCGACCCACTTTGTGAAATAGTCAACAGCCACGATAATAAATTTTACTGCGCCTGGCGCATCAGGGAATGGGCCGACAAGATCGATGCCCCATTGTTGGAAGGGCCAGGCGGACGTGACCGGTACGAGCGGATTCTTTGGTCGAAGTGTTTTTGGCGCGTGGCGTTGACAGGCTGCGCATTTCCGTAATAATTCTACCGCGTCCACGTGCATTCCCGGCCAATAGTATCCCGCGTTCATTATTTTTGCCACAACCATGCGCGGGCCCGCGTGTATTCCACATAAACCTTCGTGGATTTCCCTGACTAGATATTGTGCATCTGTTTTGTCAACACAGCATAGTAGCGGTCCAATGAATGACTTTCGGTACAGAATCCCAACCGCCATTTCATAGTTTACTGCTTTGTTCTGGATTCCGCCTTTCCTTCCGGAAGTTTCCCGTGTTGTAAATATAAGATGATCGGAGACATCCAGGATGGATTGCCGACTTCTATGATGTCACACCCCGACTTTCCACGTGTCACCGGTGGGCCCGGTGGGGGAGTATCGTGACGTGGTTGGCAACATAATAGTCAAACAACACAATATATATGAATGCACAGCGGAAGCAAAAGATATTTATTATTACATTCCGAATATGAAGTAATATTCAGTATTACAACGGAAGTAAAGGATCCACAGGCGGATCGAAATAAAGTAAAAAAAAAACTGTTCAACAGACTTTGACATCTAGAGCTTGCGAAACTTGAGTAATGATGCCTGGAGTAGCCAGCCTATTTCGTCTAGCACCTGCACTTAGCCTTTTTGGAAAATACGTCAGTTTACACTGGTAAATACAACTCAACTGACTCATTTAGAAAAGAGTTTAATAAAATTGATTTGAATGCACTTCGGCAAAACATATCTTTATAACATGGGACAATTATTTATAAATAATCTTGTTTACAGTTTTACTCATTTGCTGTCCGTCGGGACAGATTAACTGACACGCCATAGGTATAATGCCCACAGGCTATCATCCTCTAAGTGGATTACCAGTTCCGGTATAATGCCCACATGGATGATACCCCTAAGTGGATTACCAGTTTTTACATAATGCATCTGTCAGGTGTACGCCTACACCCCGTGCCTAGGTCATGGCCATTTCGTAAAATGATGCCAAGGATATCCGGGACATGGTCATTTAACCCCCAAGGGCCATACATCAAATAATACAGAATAAAGCGAGTTATGTAATACATTAATCACAATCCGATTTACATGTATACATACCCGACCAAGCGGTACTTTTATAGTACCGTATCCCAAGCCCGTATAGGGAAATAAGTTAAGAGTATTTACCTGAGCAAAGTATAAATCCAATACAGTAATTGCAAGTACTTTTACTGGGCTCCTAATCTGGAACGAAGGTTTATAATAACCTATTAGAATCCTAACGGGTCTTTAATTAAGCTTAAGCTTAGACCGGCTAGTTTCAAAGATACGGTTCGTACGCACGATTAAGCGAAGACCGGATAGAATGTGATTTAGACCCGACAAGTTCAGAGACTTGCTTAATATGGGTTTATTATTCACATTCTGGATTTTGAGATAAAACCGATAAGGTTTGACCCGTTTCGGCTAATTTATGTAAACTTGTTACATAAACCGAACCGAACGCGTAATAAGCGTGACGGGTATTCATTAGAGCCATATACAGGTTTCCTAAGTTAATTGTGCCTCAAATATGTTGTGACATCAGTAAGATGTCTTTCATTATGCCCGAAACGTATTTAAACACAAACTAGGCCCCGTAGGGGTAGTTTGGTCATTTAAAAGGTTATAAAAGAGTTTAAGTATTCATCTGAGTTACGGGTCTGATGTAATCAGTAAAAATACTTAATTTTATGAGTTATAACAGTAGGGTAAAGTATATATGTGAAATATATCATTTTTAACCAAACTATGCCCCGTAGGGGTATTTTGGTAATTTCACATAAGCCGAAAAGCTCAAAAACGAAGTCTGAGTTTATCAACCTTTGCTTACTATTAAAATATCATAATTTGCCTCATATATCAGTAGGTATCAACCCGGGTATGTCCAATATGATTTTAAGACATACTATGCGTTAAAAACGCTAATTATGGCGATTAAAGACCATTTCCGGGTTCGATACTTAAATCTGATATTTTTATATTTCCAGAGGGCTTAAAATAATTTATTTAACATATGAGATCAGTATCAAAAGTTTTGGAGTCGTTTAGATAAGTAAAACTCATTTTATGGCCCGTAAGGGCAAAACCGACAATTACCGGATTAAGCCTACGACTACTAGTTATGCTCATCCTAAAATTAATTAAAAATCTTTAAAAATCCCTAAATAATATATTACATCAGGGGTATTAAGTTTGATACCAAAAAGTAGGCTTAACTAGGCTATACGCTAATTACGCCATTTTATTAACATAAAGCTTTAAATTTGCGATATTGAGCATAACTCTTAATCTATAAGTCAAACTGATGTCAAACTTCGCATACAAGTTTATATATCAGTAACTAAGGTTTCTACACTTTTACATTTTCATAATTCTCGTTTTAAGGTGTAAAGGGCATAATGGTCAACATATGAGCAATTAACGGAATCATGCGTATTAATCGGATAACTAATGAACCGAGGTGTATAATCACAGAGGGTTATACTAGTATGTAACCTGGTCCAAATGAAGCTCTAAGGTATTTCTAAAACATACCTAAACGGGTCAGAACTGAAAGTCAAAGTCAAAGTGAAAGTCAAACTATGTGACTTTCGGTTCCGAACCGGGTCTAATCAGGAAATAGTCGGGTTGAACATGTTTGGACATGTTCTTACACTTATTACTAAGTTATAACAATGATCAAACAGGTTATATATGTTCTAGATAGCTAATTATGCATAAATGACATTTTAAGCATCCTGTTGACTTTTTAATCATATGTTTGACCCGACATTTGACCTGGTTAGGGTGGTGATCAGGGGAAACCCTTTTGGGGTTTTATTACCCACATAAATACCATCCTATAACTACTTTTAATTCGAGATATGACTGAGCCATTAGTGACTAATCTCGAAGTCAAACCGTAATTACGACGGTTTGACTTTTAGCTAATTAACCTAGCTAAACTCAATTAGAGAAGGAAAAGAATACTTACTGAAGTCCTATGCACGAAATGGAAAGCTTAGAGGAAGGTCCTTAGCTCCAGAGATGCTCCAAATGTGCAGGATAAGTGTGAGCAAAAGTTATGAACTTGTAGTGCCTTATATAGTGAAATTACTCACCATGATTGGTTGACAACTAACTCTAGAGCTGACCACAATCATCCAACAAGTGTCCTAGTGCTCTAGGATAGTTTAGGGGTCTTCTAATAGTGAAGACAACCAGTTAGATCGGTCAGAAACGCGAACAACCGGCTGCAGGAGGTTTTCTGATGCTGGGCACCTGCTAGCGCACCGTTACGCTATAATTGTAGCGGTGTGCTAGCCCACAACTTCTGGCCACTTGTTGACTGGTAGCGCACCGTTACGCTGTCTTTGTAGCGGTGCGCTAGCACTCTTCAGAGGCAAATTTGTTGTTGTTTGTTGAAGTTTTGAAAGGCCAATCCACTTGCACGAATTTTGGGACCTCCATTATCAGTTAGGGGCCTCTAATAAGGGTCTTGTACAATCAATAACCCTACCATGATGAATTGTTTGCTTGAATCCATAAACAAGACCCGAAAACAAAGGTTTTCGTTGTTTTTCCTCGTGGGATCAAGTCACGCATTATCAATTCCATTCTTGTCAACCCATTTATGGATTTAAGACTCAGTGGATGTTTAATATATAATAACTTGGGTCTTGGGATTTATTAATGAGGTGTTCAGAGGTAAAGATTAACATGACGCCACTTTTAAATCCTGCCAAAACATCTTTATTTAATCCGGGTTCTCAACGTGTTTTTGTCATACATGACACGTGTCGTCATCTTATTAAACACGAAATTTTGAGGTGTTACATCCTCACCCCCTTAAAATAAATATCGACCCGAGATTTACTGAAACAAAAGAAGTATCCTCTGCCTAATAATGGCAACTTACAGATGATTAGGAATTTGTATTGATCTTGTTCGTTGTTTCCAATGCAACTTTCAGGTCCGGATAATTGGACCTACCAATCTATTGTCCTAATCAATAGATTGTTTAATATTCCATTTATACAAGGTCTCCAAAAGGGCAGCCTTGATACTTATTTATCAACTTTTATAGAAAAGCTTATCTTAAGGTGAGATGGTTATTTCAACCACTGCTTAACAAATCTTAGGGAATAGCTAATCCTTGCCGTTAGTCGAATAATTCGACTGTTCTGGGCAGCTGATGGCAAATTCTTAATCGTTGCCTAAGTAGGGTTGCGGTCACAATGCATAAGCAAAAATGAACCGTCTTTCTTACCCAACCATATCAAACTCTTAGAATATCGAGTTAGGATATATGAATCTATATCTTAGAATTTACTTAAATCAGGGCTTCGGTTATTCCATTATCAATATGGAGTTTTCGAAATACTCCAGCCCACAGCGGGATGCTAATCTTAATTCTACCTGCCTTCTAGGAGGTAAGCAAGGAAAACTTATGAGAAGATAATCAAGATACAAGGAGGCTACAGAGATTTTCCATGTCCCAGGCTCCAGTTCATTCATCATTGCTTGTGTCAAATAAGCGACACATTTATGTTATAAGTCCACGAATTCCTTAATCGGGAACATTCACTTGGAAAAAAAATTTCCATTTTTGGATATCTTCTTTGAATACTACTAGTCGACTTTAGCACAATATGACCATTGGGATATCTCAGGGGTTCCATGTATTAAACCTCCATGCTGATCAGACATGAAAATAATCTATGGGACGCACTAGGATACGCCAATCCTCATATGAAACTTTTATCCAACATAGTTTGGCATTCGCAGGCGATATTAAATACTGAGAAACATAATTAAAATAACATATGTTGTCGTACTCTATGCGAAGAAAGAGTGGTCTAAGATTTTTGGAAGGATTCCTTGCCGATACTATAAGAATTGGTTACTAGGGTTTCCTTGGTAAGTTATAACTTGTGGATGAAAAAAATTTTTGCTAAGTTTATGGTTCATGAAGATTTATTATTGCCTATATTAAAAACAGGACACTTAGTAGAAATTATCATTGATAAATGATAAGGAAGTTTATTGTACAAGTGCTTATATCTAATAAATAATGGAAGTTTCACAAACTAGGCACCTAGCTCAGTTGGCTAGGCGCGCGAAAGGGTGCGGCCGGCCTAGACCCAGGTTCGATTCCGGGGACGGCCAGTTCCACCATTTTTTTTGTTTAATATTAATTACTCGTACGGATACGTGTAATTATAAGAGTTGTCTCATAAGGAGTCTTGATAATTAATTGCTTCTTATCACCCACGATATGGGCTTGATTTTTCGAGGCAACCAATCTATTTTTACCACTATATTGAGTCCTTATATTTTAACAGAACTAGGACATCGGAAAAATTTCCCAATGGATATTAAAACATCCATCCTATAATGCTGAAGCAGTCCCTGAGGTATACAGGTTTATTTACTGAACTTTCGTTGCTTTTTATTAAGCCTGTACTCGCTCTCTTTCTCAGACTTCTGGGAGTTATCCTCCTTCTTTGGTTCATCCTTCATATTTGAAGTGTGAACATAGTTCTCCTCATGAGTAATTTAACATGGTTTTGAATGATATTTAGAGCGAGAAGTATTCAGTTCTTTGTATTGTCTCATGACTTTTTCTATGGTCCTTCCAACTGAGGCGTCAACCATCGCCTGGAGATTAACTCCATGAATATTGAGGTTTACGTTTGTAGTTTTATTAACTTTCGTCGCATTAATAGTATTGCGACTGTCGTCTACCTCATCCGAGTTTTCGATACTCGAAACTTGGTACTAATCACCAAGATTTAACAATTATTAGTCATCATCCTGATGACCTGACTTAGATTAGCCACGGTATTTATAAACCGTATGGGCTATTCCGCCCCGAACATTCTTAATGAATGCTTTTTGAACGTATTTCCATTATATTTAGCCTAGGTCACAACTGGACCATCACTGGCATTCAAAGTTTGGAGCGAGTCCAATACTTGCTTGACAGGGGACCATAATGTCACAACTGTCTTTATCACAAGGACGATTTAAAATAGCTCAAAGGCTAGCCTTACATGACTTCGGTTATATATTTATTTTCATATATGGCATAGAAGCCTGTCGCGAGGGACGTAGAAAAATATGGCATGAAGCACAGTCATGAAGGACATAAGTAATTATACGGCACGAAGGCCTTGTCGCAAAGGACATTTAGATATGGCACGAGGCATGTCACTCGGAGTGTTAACATTTAATATGTTAGCTTGTCACGAATGAAAAATTATGGCACATAGGCCTGTCAGGAATGACTTTAAAACATAACTCGATGGTCTATCTTCAAGGACCTTAATTTATTAGCCGCAAGCTTATTAGATTAGGGCTTCCAGGTTTAAACGTGGTTCTTCACTTTTAGACAGGGAGTTATAGACCACAACCGTCATCGTCTTAGGAGACGATTTATTTGGCAGAAAAGAAGCCAATCAACATCACTAATGGATGTTTACATATAACCATCGTATCTAATGATATTAGTCATGATCACATCGATCATATTGACTATTAGGTTTGGGTATAATCACACCATTTTGAACAGGGGATCATAAAGATCACTACTATCCTTGTCTTACCGACATTAGAATAAAGTATAGCCCGTAGGCATTTCATCACGAGGGATGTTAATATTTTGATCATCATACCCATGATACTAGTCAGGATCGTAATGATAGTATAGACTATGGGATTTGAGTATAGCTCACCCCCCTTGGGCAAGAATCACAAAAGATTACAGTTGCCTTGTCTCAATTGGATAATATAATATAGCCCTTAGGCAAAACATCATTAAGGATGTTAAAATTTTTAATCACCGCATTGATGGTTTTCGTCATGATGGCATTGATCATAAAGACTATTAGGCTCGAGCATAACTCACTACCTTGGGCAGGGAATTGTAAAGATCACACTGTTTTTATCACACATGGAGGATATAATGTGGCCCATAGGCGAAACATCTCTAATGGATGTTTATAACAGGTTCATCCTATTAGATGATATAAGTCATGATTGTATTAATCATATTGACTATTTTGGCTTGAGCATAGCTCACCACCTCAGACAAGGAATCATAAAGATAACAATGTCAATGTCTCAAATGGACAATATATTATAGCCCGTAGGCAAAACATCACTAAAGGATGTTTAATAATACTATCATCGTATCAGATAATATTAGTCATGATCGCATTGATCATATAGACTATTATGTTTGGACATAGTCCAATATTTTAGACAGGAGGCCAAAGGCCATCACTGTCGTTGTCTTATCGGCCAACAAGTTTATCCCGTAGGCACTTTATCATTAACGGACGTTTATAACATGATCGTGTTATGGGGTGATGTAGGCCGTGATTTCTAAATCGCCAGGCTAGATAAGGGAACTGGAAGAATCCAATATAAGGATGATTGTTGCGATTTTCTCGAATCACATTTCTCAAAAGTGCTAACACGTCCTTTAAGTGTTAACAAGGACCTGAATCCCTTGAGTAGGTTTCACCATCTTGGCCGCGTAGGCTAGGTGTCACCTTTAAGATTCTTTTCAAAATGCATACTGGTAGGGAAGGAAGGATATTTATTTTATTCAGGATTTTTATCATAAATCCTTATTCATAAGTTAATAATAATAGCACAAATGGCCTAGTCGCGTAGACAAGTTGAATTTATAAGCCATGATTTCAGAGAATCGCGGCATTAAGGTTTGAATCACAGTTCATTACCTTTTCCTGACAGGGAGCTGTAGGCTGCCACTGTCGTCAGTCTCAGAGGACATTAACTATAGCCCGTAGGCACTTCCCTTATAAGAGATGTTTATTACGGAATTGCCCCTTAGGGAAATTCATTAACCATGGTAAACAGAGACCATATTTGGTTAATTCATTAATCATATTTATTTATGATTTTTATTATAATTTATCCTAATTATAAAACATTAACAGTTTTATCAGTGGCACCCAATGGCCTGGTCACATGGACATTTATAAATTATAAGCTTATGATTTCAGAGAATCAAAGCATGACAGTATCTTGGCATAATAGGCCTAGTCACAAGGACATTTATAAATTTTTAAGCTATGATTTCAGAGAATCAAAGCATGAAAGTATATTGGCACTATAGGCCTAGTCACAAGGACAATTATAAATTATATGCTAGGATTTCAGAGAATCAGAGCACATGAGGTTTGAACCTAGTTCATTACCTTTATCTGACAGGGAGTCATCGCTACCACTGTCTTTTGGCTCATATAGAAATGAGCAGAGCCCGTAGGCATTATGTTACCACGTATGGTTTAAAATATGATCATCTTAATTAATGATGTAAACCCAGGATTCAGAGATCATTAAACTGGGTTAGGAGTCTTTTGAAGAATCCTCTTTCAACATGACGTGTGTGATTTTTAATGAATCACGTCTGCCAGGAGTGTTAACATGTTTTAAGATGTTAACAGAGATTTGAATCTTTTAAACAGGTCTTACCATCTTGGCCCGGTCTCAAAATTGACCCGTAGGCTAGGTTTCACACTTAAGATTCTTAATTAATGATTTGAATCTTTTTAACAGGTCTTACCATCTTGGCCCGGTCTTATTATTGACCCATAGGCTAGGTTTCACACTTAAGATTCTTAATTAATAATTAACGCAGAACAATTTTAAATTGAGATGTTAATATGGATCTAAATCTAATTATGGAACTACCATCTTGGCCCGGTCTTAAAATGACACGTGACTAGGTCTTGTCCTTTTTAGACTTTGCCATTCTATTATAATGGTAGATCTTGTAAAAGAAATGTTATTTTACATTTATTTAATATTTCTTGTTTAGAATGAAAGTTTAAACTTAATCATTCCACTATATAAAAATAAAAGTATAAAGTTGCCCTAAGCGGGACTTGAAAGGAATAATGTTGTCCTCGTAGGGACTGTAAGATAATTATGTCCTTATAAGGACTAATAAGGAAACGATCTTCAGTAAAAGGAGTTTCTTCTTCATTTTATTTCTGAATGCTTTCCCCTTGGATGCTCGTTCCATTCTAGCCGCGGTACGAAGCTCAGCATCTCAGGGCTCCGGGTGTGGAGAACTCCTATTACGGCTTCTTCGCTTGGCGACGTATCCAATAAAGATTTGGAAGTAAAAATTTCTAGATTAGGATTTAGAATATTCCTAAGTTAAGTCTAGACTCAGAAGTTTAGATATGTGCAATTGTGTAACTGAGATTAAACACGAAAGGTTAGTGTTTAATTCACTCAGTGTTGGCTCTGATACCAACCTGTCACACCCCGACTTTCCACGTGTCACCAGTGGGCCCGGTGGGGGAGTATTGTGACGTGGTTGGCAACATAATAGTCAAACAACACAATATATATGAATGCACAGCGGAAGCAAAATATATTTATTATTACATTCCGAATATGAAGTAATATTCAGTATTACAACGGAAGTAAAGGATCCACATGCGGATCGAAATAAAGTAAAAAAAAAACTGTTCAACAGACTTTGACATCTAGAGCTTGCGAAACTTGAGTAATGATGCCTGGAGTAGCCAGCCTATTTCGTCTAGCACCTGCACTTAGCCTTTTTGGAAAATACGTCAGTTTACACTGGTAAATACAACTCAACTGACTCATTTAGAAAAGAGTTTAATAAAATTGATTTGAATGCACTTCGGCAAAACATATCTTTATAACTTGGGACAATTATTTATAAATAATCTTGTTTACAGTTTTACTCATTTGCTGTCCGTCGGGACAGATTAACTGACACGCCATAGGTATAATGCCCACAGGCTATCATCCTCTAAGTGGATTACCAGTTCCGGTATAATGCCCACAAGGATGATACCCCTAAGTGGATTACCAGTTTTTACATAATGCATCTGTCAGGTGTACGCCTACACCCCGTGCCTAGGTCATGGCCATTTCGTAAAATGATGCCAAGGATATCCGGGACATGGTCATTTAACCCCCAAGGGCCATACATCAAATAATACAGAATAAAGCGAGTTATGTAATACATTAATCACAATCCGATTTACATGTATACATACCCGACCAAGCGGTACTTTTATAGTACCGTATCCCAAGCCCGTATAGGGAAATAAGTTAAGAGTATTTACCTGATCAAAGTATAAATCCAATACAGTAATTGCAAGTACTTTTACTGGGCTCCTAATCTGGAACGAAGGTTTATAATAACCTATTAGAATCCTAACGGGTCTTTAATTAAGCTTAAGCTTAGACCGGCTAGTTTCAAAGATACGGTTCGTACGCACGATTAAGCGAAGACCGGATAGAATGTGATTTAGACCCGACAAGTTCAGAGACTTGCTTAATATGGGTTTATTATTCACATTCTGGATTTTGAGATAAAACCGATAAGGTTTGACCCGTTTCGGCTAATTTATGTAAACTTGTTACATAAACCGAACCGAACGCGTAATAAGCGTGACGGGTATACATTAGAGCCATCTACAGGTTTCCTAAGTTAATTGTGCCTCAAATATGTTGTGACATCAGTAAGATGTCTTTCATTATGCCCGAAACGTATTTAAACACAAACTAGGCCCCGTAGGGGTAGTTTGGTCATTTAAAAGGTTATAAAAGAGTTTAAGTATTCATCTGAGTTACGGGTCTGATGTAATCAGTAAAAATACTTAATTTTATGAGTTATAACAGTAGGGTAAAGTATATATGTGAAATATATCATTTTTAACCAAACTATGCCCCGTAGGGGTATTTTGGTAATTTCACATAAGCCGAAAAGCTCAAAAACGAAGTCTGAGTTTATCAACCTTTGCTTACTGTTAAAATATCATAATTTGCCTCATATATCAGTAGGTATCAACCCGGGTATGTCCAATATGATTTTAAGACATACTATGCGTTAAAAACGCTAATTATGGCGATTAAAGGCCATTTCCGGGTTCGATACTTAAATCTGATATTTTTATATTTCCAGAGGGCTTAAAATAATTTATTTAACATATGAGATCAGTAGCAAAAGTTTTGGAGTCGTTTAGATAAGTAAAACTCATTTTATGGCCCGTAAGGGCAAAACCGACAATTACCGGATTAAGCCTACGACTACTAGTTATGCTCATCCTAAAATTAATTAAAAATCTTTAAAAATCCCTAAATAATATATTACATCAGGGGTATTAAGTTTGATACCAAAAAGTAGGCTTAACTAGGCTATACGCTAATTACGCCATTTTATTAACATAAAGCTTTAAATTTACGATATTGAGCATAACTCTTAATCTATAAGTCAAACTGATGTCAAACTTCGCATACAAGTTTATATATCAGTAACTAAGGTTTCTACACTTTTACATTTTCATAATTCTCGTTTTAAGGTGTAAAGGGCATAATGGTCAACATATGAGCAATTAACGGAATCATGCGTATTAATCGGATAACTAATGAACCGAGGTGTATAATCACAGAGGGTTATACTAGTATGTAACCTGGTCCAAATGAAGCTCTAAGGTATTTCTAAAACATACCTAAACGGGTCAGAACTGAAAGTCAAAGTCAAAGTGAAAGTCAAACTATGTGACTTTCGGTTCCGAACCGGGTCTAATCAGGAAATAGTCGGGTTGAACATGTTTGGACATGTTCTTACACTTATTACTAAGTTATAACAATGATCAAACAGGTTATATATGTTCTAGATAGCTAATTATGCATAAATGACATTTTAAGCATCCTGTTGACTTTTTAATCATATGTTTGACCCGACATTTGACCTGGTTAGGGTGGTGATCAGGGGAAACCCTTTTGGGGTTTTATTACCCACATAAATACCATCCTATAACTACTTTTAATTCGAGATATGACTGAGCCATTAGTGACTAATCTCGAAGTCAAACCGTAATTACGACGGTTTGACTTTTAGCTAATTAACCTAGCTAAACTCAATTAGAGAAGGAAAAGAATACTTACTGAAGTCCTATGCACGAAATGGAAAGCTTAGAGGAAGGTCCTTAGCTCCAGAGATGCTCCAAATGTGCAGGATAAGTGTGAGCAAAAGTTATGAACTTGTAGTGCCTTATATAGTGAAATTACTCACCATGATTGGTTGACAACTAACTCTAGAGCTGACCACAATCATCCAACAAGTGTCCTAGTGCTCTAGGATAGTTTAGGGGTCTTCTAATAGTGAAGACAACCAGTTAGATCGGTCAGAAACGCGAACAACCGGCTGCAGGAGGTTTTCTGATGCTGGGCACCTGCTAGCGCACCGTTACGCTATAATTGTAGCGGTGTGCTAGCCCACAACTTCTGGCCACTTGTTGACTGGTAGCGCACCGTTACGCTGTCTTTGTAGCGGTGCGCTAGCACTCTTCAGA
This sequence comes from Helianthus tuberosus, assembly GCA_030545235.1. Classification (NCBI taxonomy): domain Eukaryota; kingdom Viridiplantae; phylum Streptophyta; class Magnoliopsida; order Asterales; family Asteraceae; genus Helianthus; species Helianthus tuberosus. The sequence goes on from CM060397.1 coordinate 22,181,946, forward strand.
GGCAAATTTGTTGTTGTTTGTTGAAGTTTTGAAAGGCCAATCCACTTGCACGAATTTTGGGACCTCCATTATCAGTTAGGGGCCTCTAATAAGGGTCTTGTACAATCAATAACCCTACCATGATGAATTGTTTGCTTGAATCCATAAACAAGACCCGAAAACAAAGGTTTTCGTTGTTTTTCCTCGTGGGATCAAGTCACGCATTATCAATTCCATTCTTGTCAACCCATTTATGGATTTAAGACTCAGTGGATGTTTAATATATAATAACTTGGGTCTTGGGATTTATTAATGAGGTGTTCAGAGGTAAAGATTAACATGACGCCACTTTTAAATCCTGCCAAAACATCTTTATTTAATCCGGGTTCTCAACGTGTTTTTGTCATACATGACACGTGTCGTCATCTTATTAAACACGAAATTTTGCGGTGTTACATATGACGTTTACTTGTTTGAGAGGGACAGAAGGATTAGACAATACCTCGATGCGCACCTCTTTTGCTAAGTGTTTGAAGCTGGTGGCAGCCAATTTGCTTAGTGCATCCGCGTGCTTGTTTTCGCTTCTGTTTATATGATTAACCTTGAACGTCTGGAATTGGCTGATTAACATCCGCGCTTGTTCAAGGTATAACGCCATGGCTTCTCCTCTTGCATCATAGTGCCCATTAACTTGCTCGGCCACCAGTTTTGAATCGACGTTAGCTTCGAGGTTTCTTGCCCCCATTTTAAGCGCTAAGCGGAGACCTGCTAAGAATGCTTCATACTCTGCTTCGTTGTTCGTGCTTCAGAAATCCAGGCGTATGGCATAGGTAAGTTCGTGGTCATCTGGGCTGACCAATCGAAGACCTGCGCCTGCCCCGTCGTCATTGGAAGCTCCATCTGTGTGCAGAGTCCAGACTCTATCGTCGAAAACAGGAACAAGGTTCTGGATTGCCTCGCACTCTTGGACTTTGTCGATTGGAACCTCTGTGGCAAAATCCGCTAGAACTTGCCCTTTAATTACTGGACGTGGTCTGTACAGGATATTGTATCCTCCCAGCTCAATAGCCCACTTGGCCAATCTTCCCGCCACATCGGGTTTGGATAGGATTTGACCTAAGTGGTAATTGGTGACAACTGTGATGACATGACCCGAGAAATACCGACGTAAGCGTCGTGATGCGTGCACTAGTGCTAAGACCAGCTTTTCTATCATTGAGTAGCGGGTTTCTGGGCCAGTAAGCATCTTGCTTATATAGTAAATTGGAGTCTGAATGTTTTCTCGCTCCACCATTAATACTGCACCGACCGCTACTTCCGCAGCAGATAAATATAAGATCAGTGGTTCTTTTTCTCGTGGTGCTGTTAGTGTTGGCAACTGAATTAAACATTCCTTCATTTGCTTGAAGGCTGCTTCCGCTTCGGGTGTCCACTGGAAGTGGGTTTTCTTGGCGCAGTTTCGAAGTGTACTAATGAATGCGTAAGACTTTGCCGCATGATTTGCCAAGAATCTGTTCAAGGCTGCTAAACGTCCGGCAAGTCTTTGCATTTCTTTTATTGTTGCAGGTGATGGCATTAGCTGGATGGCCTGCACTTTCTCTGGGTTTACTTTAAACCCTCTCTTGTTACTATGAAACCCAGAAATTTCCCTTCCTCCATTCCAAAGGAACACTTTGTTGGATTGAGCTTTAAGTTGACGCTGCGCAAAGAATCGAACGTTCGTTGGATATTTGCGAGCATTGAATCTTCTTCATGGCTCATGATGACGAGGTCATCCATGTATACCTCGACTGTTTTGCCAATGTCTCCTCTGAAGACGGTATCCATTAGGCGCTGGTAAGTTGCGCCTGCGTTACGTAAGCCGAAGGGCATTTTTGTGTAACAGAAGATGCCATTGTCTGTACGGAATGCTGTCTTGTCCTCGTCTTCTTCTTTCATCTGGACCTGATGATAACCATTGTAACAGTCAAGAAAGCACTTCCATCAAAATGATGCTAGAGAATCAACTTTTTTGTCTATCTCAGGAAGCGCGTAGCAATCTTTTGGGCATGCTTTATTTAGGTCTTTGAAGTTGACGCACATTCTCCATCCGCCACTATGCTTTTGGACCATTATTGGGTTAGCGACCCAGGTATGGTATTGGACCTCGCGCAAGATTCCGACGTTAAGTAGTTCTGTTACTTGCTCATTCATGGCTTCTGCTTTCTCGGCGCTGAGGCTGCGCCTCCCCTGTGCAACAGGTTCTGCTGAGGGTCGGATGTTTAGACAATGTTGTGCTATATCGCGCGGAACCCCAGTCATGTCTGCTGGGCACCAAGCGAATATGTCTTTATTGTTAGACAACAATTCTTTTAATTGTATTCGTGTTGCTGGTGAAATGGCGTGTCCTAGCAGGATGGGCTGTTCTGGATATTCGTCGTTCAAAACCCATTTCTCCGGCTCGTTTGGTGCTGAGGGCTTGGCCACTTGTGCTGGTGGCTCATCATCTATGTACATGACTTCATTGCTTGAGTATAGAATCGCTACTCCAGTTTCTGTTGGAAATCCGCATGCAGCATGTGGAATAGAAGTGATCATGCTGAATTCCCTTTGTGACCTTCTTCCGAGCAAAACATCATGGTGTGATGTTGCTGGCATGACCATGAAGTTTACTGTGACTGTGCGCGAATGCTCGCCATCAGATAGAATCACAGGAAATGCTATTTTCCCTAATGGGAATACAGCTTCATTGCAAAATCCGGTGAGAGGAAAATCAACCGGCTCTAATCGTGCTTTGTCTTCTGGATCAAGTTGTTTGAAGCACTACTCGTATATGGTATCCATAGAGCTTCCTGGGTTTATAAACATATAATCCGTTCGGTAATGGCCGAAGATGCCAGTAATAATTACTGGTCGTTCTTCCTGAGGGCCTCCGGGAATAACAGGAAACACAACTTATTATTCCCTCCAGTGCTGATCATGGTTTCGTTTATTTGGCCTTCGTGGAGGACCTCCTTGTACCATGCTTATCTGTTTTGGTTCGGCTTCCTGATGGTTGATATTTTTTGATTGTTGAAGTATCTCAATATAACTGTCAGATTGGATGTCCCACTAACAAGGCGTCTGTGGGTCCAATACTACAGTACCAATTGTACCGTTGTTTCCTTTTGGAGTACCAGATCTGATGTTTGGGGACTCAGATCTATCAATTTGTGTGGAAATTGCATGTAAAGCAACCTGGAATCTGCCAAACCAGTATTCTGGAGTTCTTTCTATGAGTTGATCTGAAGAATTCTTTCCGTCTGAATGACTGTTACTTTTGTTGATTCCCATGATTCCGTCGATTTGATTATTTTGGGTTGTAGAACCCTCAAATTCAGATCGAGGACCTGATGGGTGAGATGCTGAATTCTCTGACATATGAAAACAGAGAATGAGGGAAACTGAATCGAAACGAGACAAAACTGATAAAACAGAGGAATCGGTGGGCGCCAATGAAGAAACACTAGATAAATGACAAGAATCAAATTATCTAGGGGGTTTGGATCTGCATAAAGGGGGTTGTTTCTCTCGTTTGATTCGATGTGATTGACCTTTTTCTCCGATAAACTCTGCAAAACAAAACACCGTCAGCCTCGCCAAGGGGAGAAGGGGGTTCTCTCCTTGACCCGACTCCGGCATGAGAATAAGTAGGTGTTTATGAAGAAGAAGAAGAAGTATTGACGAAGTGTGTGTAACTTGGAGTTCATACCTGAATTATCCTCATATTTATAACCGAGAGTTCTTGGGCGGGAAAACTTGTTGATGAAATATTAACGGAAGATGCTAACCCCGTAAGCGGTTACATTTCCTTCCGTTAATCTCCTCGGTCTGACGTGAGTGCACACGGATCGTTGTCTGGATCTATGGCTAGGGAATTGCCACGTGGAAAGTGGGCAAGTGGAGGTTTTCCTCCAATTCCATGCCATCTTTATGTTTTCAGGGAGGCCTGAGATGAGGACACGTGGCCAGACGGTTACAACCGTCTAGTGGTGCACGATTGAGCCCTTCTAGAAGATTATTGCCATAATCTGATGTGATTCCTTACCGTGTGGTGTCGGCTGAATAAATAATTCCCAAGTCTGGGTATTACCAAGCGGAAATGCCCAACTTAGGATTTTCATCCTTTGTTTATGGAGGAAAGCGCAAGGATTTATGATTTTCCTTTCGGCGCGCAAGTGTTACCTGCTATCTGTTTTTTAAGCCTTTTTTGTAGAACCAGTGCGCGGCCGCGCAAGGTAAAAAGGGGCTGAAAAGTGAGGTTGTGGTATGGTTCCAAGTATTTATCACGAGGTTTTTAAGACCTTACCCCTTCACTTACCAACACTATACTACGCTCACGATGGGTGCACTTGCCCATATGTGTGTTTAGTGTTAGTAAATATCGTGTTTTATAAATTTAAAACTTGGCTAAAAAAGTGTAAAAGGGCTTAAAAATTACATTAAAAACCATACACACTTCACACGCATCAAGTTTTTGGCGCCGTTTCCGGGGACACAAGGATTTTAAGAAAGCTTAAAATCGACGGCCTAATCAGTTTTTCATAACCTTTTCAAAACGCGTGCACATTTTTCTGCATTTTAGTTTAGTTTTGCATTTACAGTAGGATGAACACGGGGCCGTGCTGCATACTTTTCATAAAACACCCAGATACAGAGCCTGAACACGGGGCCGTGCTCACTGAACACGCCCCCGTGCTCAACGAAATCAGTAACTTTAATTAAAACACCCAGATACAGATTCTGTACATGGGGCCGTGTCCACTGAACACGGGGCCGTGTCCACTGAACACGGGGCCGTGTCCACTGAACACGGGGCCGTGTCCACTGAACATGGGGCCGTGTCCAGCCTCTGTTTCCGTTTTTATTTTTGTTTTCTGATCTCGAGACGTTGTTGTGGTCTGCTGAGTAATTCTCATGGATCCATACTCAGGAGGCTACAACTACACCTATGGGGAGGATGATTATAGGGAAGACTATTGCACTAATTGTGGTAACCCGCACTCGGTTCAATACTGTGACTTATTTCAACCATCCACTTCATACACCTACTATGAGGAGCCCAGGTACGAGCCATCAACTTCATACACATCCTATGAAGACCAAAGGTATGAACCTCCTTCCTCATACTCATATTTTGATGAACCAAGGTATGAGCCTTCATACTCATACTTTGAGGAACCAAGATATGAGCCACCACATTCATATGCTTATTATGAGGAACCATGGCGTGAACAACCCACCTCATATGAGTATTATGAAGAACAAAATTACGACCCTTATCCATAATATACTTACAATGAAGGACAATGGTGTGAACCATCTACATCCTATGGGTATTATGAGGAACAAAGGATCGAACAACCGGATTCAAGCTTTGAGGATCCCGATCCTTATTCTATCACCGACATAACCGATAAGATAATAGAGCACATTAAAACTATCGAATGTTGCGTATTGGAATCTCGCGCAAGGGAAGAGGAGTCCCGCGCAAGAGAATAATTAAATAAAAAAGAGATAGTTGAAAATGTAAAAATGGAAGAACAAATAAGTGAAAAGCCGACACATGAGTTAAACAACGAAAAAGGTGAGTCCGACAACGTTAAATTTCAAGAAGAGTCTAATTTTGAAGAAATTAATCTCTTGTCACCTTCTTTCGAAAATCATTGTTTAGTTCCCACTCACGCTAAGTTTTTAAAAGAATTAAACACTGACACGAAAATCGACGAAACGGTAAGCATTAAGTTAACTAATGATCAAACTTCGCTAATAAAAGAAGATCCATTTGAAATTAACATTACACCGGTTCCATGTTTTTTTTCAAAATTCATTTATTAGTAATATCACAATTGATAAAGATCTTTGTGTTAATGTAATGCCAAACTACATTTTCGAAAAATTAAGTATTAGTGATCTTTCTCCACTTCAAATACCCATTTTTCTATCCAATCGGAAAGTAATAAAATCAATCGGTGTAGTTGAGGATGTCTTGGTTCAAACAAATGAAATGGTAATCCCAACTGACTTTGTCATCCTCGATGACGCTCCTCTAGTGTTGGGACGACCTTTTGTGAAAACACACAAAGCTTTGATTAATCGGAAGAAAAACAACTTACCCATTCAATTAGGGGCCTTCAAAAGGTGTGTCGATCTTGAACGATCAATGAAATATATAATCGGCAATGACGACCCCCTAATTGAAGATGAACCAGAACCACCCGATAAGGAGGGTCTAGCCAAGGACCCTTATAAACGTGGCGCACCACGGAGGCATTCCGCGGAACTATCCTTAGTTTTAGATTAGTTTAACTTTTATGTTTTCTAGTTTAGTTTTAATTTTCAGGAATAAAGCACACTCGAAATGGTGGAGGTTACTAAGGGAAGCTTGAACCAACACCCCATACACAAAAACAGAGCCTCCCGACAATTTTTCTTCATTACAGCATGTTCAGCACGGGGCCGTGCTCACCCTAACACGCCCCGTGCCCGAGGTTCTGCAGAAAATGCCCAGTTCAGATAATTGGACACGGGGTCGTGCTCACTGAACACACCCCCGTGCCTAGCCTTCTGTTTAAATTTGATACTGGCAGTCTGACCACGGGGCCGTGCTCAGCCAACACCACCCCGTGTTCAGCTACCCAGTAACATAAAATCTTGTTTTTAACCCACTTTTACACATTTTAACCAACCGAAAAACTTATTTTTTGGGACACATTGAGGACAATGTGTAATTTAAGTGGGGGGGGGGGGGGGATGCTAAAACCTTGAATCTTGCAAGTCCTAAAAACAAGCCTTACACAAAACTCTATTGGAACCGCTAATTACCCCAAATTTTTTCAAAAAAAATTCATTTTTTTTACTTGTCTAGGTTTAACTTGGGAATTTCAAGTTCTAAAAAGATTATATTTTTACAAATTTACAACCTATCGCGTCGTGATAAAAAGAACCAACATAAGAAAATTATGAAACAGCATGACAAATCTAGTTAAAATTTGATTATATATACTTGATCACATTAAAAACCCATTCCCACAAAAAGTGAGTTTTGAGGCTTTATTGAGCATACAAATACACATCTTTAGATTAAATGCTCATCTTTCGTTTCTTGTGTGAATAGCCGCTTGGTTTCTTACGACTCTAGAACTTGCCATGACGATACATTCCCGGTCCTTACCAACTTAACCCCGAGTAAGTAAATGATGGAGGCATTAGGACTAACCCTTTTTCTTTCAACACCATTATTTTTTTTTACCACCTACCCAAAATCCCCCTAGTTAACCCCTTTGAGCCTAAACCTTTTTCATTTCTAAACCCAAAACAAACACCCTTTACCCACCAAAACCCTTTTTCATTTTAACCCTTTATTTTAGTACAAAGCTCGGTTTTCATGTGACGTTCCTTATAAAAAAAAAGTTGAAGCCAAAAGAAAAATAAACGAATAAGTTCATCAAAAAGAACTTTGTTTGAAGAAATGCTTCATTAAAAAAAATAATAATAACAAAAAGTCTTACGAAAACCGATGCTTTTTACGCCTTTCGCCCTTTTCTACTAACCACTAACCCAACCACCTACCTTTAACCCAAGCCTAACCCTTCCCCCAAAGTCCTCTTGATATTTACAAAGGTATATAGTTAAAAAGGAGGAGGATTGATTGCTTGGCAAGCTTATGGTAGAAGTAAGTTCCATGCCGCTCTCGAGTGTTTCACAAAAATACATTTTCGGCCGAGTGTTGAGTGATCCCCCGTGAGGTATGTGAACTTGTATATAAATGGAATTTTAAAAAGGCATGTTATGCCCTAATAAGTAATTTATCTTATGTAATGTTTTAAATAAATCATGATGAATAGAATTGTAAATAGAATAAAAATAAATCCTAATAAAGAATCTTGGAATCTCGACACTCTATGACAAGCCCAAAACCTTCTCTTCTACCCATTCCATTTGGGAGTGTAAAGCCACATTATAAAGAGTTTTGCTTGAGGACAAGCAAAGATTCAAGTGTGGGGGTATTCGATGTGTGCAAAATGCAACATATAAATTACATCAAATGTGGCATAAAACTAACCCTTTTTAGTACTAACGTTGGAAAAAGTGTGTTTTTGTCTTCCTTTTGTATTTTCAGGATTAAATGAGCTCAAATGAACAAAAGAAGCAAAAAGGCAGCTAAATCTAACATAAATACAAGAAAAGGAATAAACGTGGCATGCCTGACCCCTCGACAGCATCTCACAAAGCAAAAAAACAAGAAGAAAGCTGAGCATGGGGTTATGTCCAGCTCAACACGGGGCGTGCCCAGCGGACACGGGGGCTTTTTCAGGTGTCTGCAGAAAAGACAAAGTTGTAGAAGCTTCTATTCCCGACACGGGGGCGCGCCCAGCTCAGCACGGGGCCGTGGTCAACGCTAAGATTCGCAGAATCCAAGCAAATCTTGATAGTACAAATACGCTTCTGCACACGGGGACGTGCCCAGCGGACACGGGGGCGTGGTCAACTAATGCAGACAAACTGCAATTAATGTAGAAAGAGAAGAAGGGTGGACACGGGGCCGTGTCCAGGCTTCTGTGCAGGCTATAAATAGGGGTGCTTGGTTCACTTCAAAGGCATCCCTTGGCAAACCACCTCTCTCACACTACACCCACCCTCCACCACCATCACAACCCACATCCACCACTATCATCCATCATAGAGTGTGTGTAGTAGTCTCGGGATCCAAGATTGATCGTAAGAGTTCTTGACAATCAAAGGCCATGTTTGCCTAAGTCTCTTACATCACTTGGTGAAGACAAGTGTCTAGTGTAATATTTTTTATTTTTAATCTTTTCGCACTTTTTATTTGGTTATGTATTAATGACTTTAATAACTAGTTTCTTATGTTGAAGGTGATTCTTCCTTATCGTTTGTCCGTGGTGTCTTGGCATTATTTTACTGTCTGTATAAAATAACAGATTTTCACCATTCATATCTCCACGGTCTATATGGAGATATGTTGGCTACCTGGTCGGGGGTTAAGGGAACGGTTTGGTAAGAGTTTTGCCTTGTTCAGTGTATAGATCCTGCAAGGACCTGGGTCAAATTTAGTAGGACCTCCTTCAATACCCACCGGTATTGGATGGCGGGGGTCCAAACTCTTTGATCCCCTCATATGTAAGCTACTATTAATAATTTTAACCCGGCTACTTAGGACTGTATCCCTACTGACTCAGACTACTTAGCCGAGGGTAACGTCACCTTCAAAAGAGGGGCCTACCACAATATGCGTTAATAACTTAATTAATTATCTTTCAATAATCCGACCCTTTAAGATTGTATCCTTACTGACTCAAATTACTGTGTTGAGGGTAACATCACCTTCAAAAGAGGGGCCTACTACAATAACTAAGATAATCTCTTAAAAAGTGCAAAAGTGCGGAAATAATCAAAGGTTACACTACACACGAGTCGGATCCAAGTGATTCATCCTGTCTATCTGTTTTTATTTTATTTTTCAGCATTTTAGTTAGTTTTATTTTTCTAGTTAAAAACCTTTTTCTAAACTTTTGATTTGATTAGACGTTGAGGATAAACCGGTACTAAAAGCTCTTGTGTCCTTGGACGACTTCGGTGTCTTACCAACACTATACTACGCTCACGATGGGTGCACTTGCCCATATGTGTGTTTAGTGTTAGTAAATATCGTGTTTTATAAATTTAAAACTTGGCTAAAAAAGTGTAAAAGGGATTAAAATATACATTAAAAACCATACACACTTCACACGCATCAGCTGCGTTTGAGTTCGTCGTATTTTCCGTTCACAATGAAGAGAGTGGGTGATGCCGACGGTGGGGTAGAAGTGGGTGATGCTGACGGCTCCGACAGTAGCCGGAGCATCACTTACCGGAGGTGGAGGTCCACGGTAATCACTTTCTCTCTCTTGTGGGTTTCTCTCTCTAGAAATGGTGGGTGTTGATTCGTGTTCTTGATTCTGTTGGTATTTTGGTATGTTGGGGGGGTTGATTTGTGTTCTTGATTTTTGTTGATTTGTTTTTTATGTTGGGGGTTGATCAGTGTTGATTCGTTTTTGATGTTGGGGGGTGATCTGTGTTGATTTGTGTTTCTTTCTCTAGAAAAATGGTTGGTGTTGATCTGTGTTGATACGTTTTTTGATGATGGGGGTTTAGTTGTGTTCTTGATTCTGTTGGTATTTTGGTATGTTGGGGGGTTGATTTGTGTTCTTGATTTCTGTTGATTTGTATTCTTCATTCTGTGGGTTTTGATCTGTTGGATTGGGCGGTGATGATGCAAAACAAAAAAAAAAAAAAACGTATATTTTGATGACGATGGCGCGGGAAGGATGGTGGAGGGTAGGTTTTTGAACCTACAACTCCACTTTGCAGCCTTTGATTATTGGAAAATCTTAGCCAAACCCCGTTTTTTTAAAGATTCCACACATTGTTTTAATTTTTGTTGTTGGTTTTTTATATTTTTTCCCAGTCGATGATGATAACAATCTATCTGAGACACCTACCGAGTTGCGATTTCTGGGTGCGTTTGTTTTGTGTAAAAAAGTTTTTGTAAAAAAAAGTTAAAACCGTAAACTTTTCAACGTAAAACGTAAACTTTTTAACGTAAAACGTAATTTTTTTAACGTAAAACGTAAACTTTTTAACATAAAACGTAAACCGTAAACTTTTTAACGTAAAACGTAAACTTTTTAACGTAAAACGTAAAACATAAACTTTGTTTTGTTAAGAAATCTGAATTTAAAATGGTTTTTAATAATAAAATTTTGTTTAAAAAACAACTAATATAGTAATACAAAAAAAGTAATAAAAAATAATAAAGACAAAAAGACAAAAACGAGTAAATTTACTAAACTGCCCTTTTGCATTAAAGTATTAAAAGCATAATAAGACAAAAAATATTTAATATTAATTTTAACTACTTTTAATCTCATCCATCTATCTTGAAGATCTAATGGTTGAAAAGTGATTCTCTCGGTTCTCACAACTGTGAGTGGTTTTCATTTTAACGGTCCTATATATATATATATGTGTGTGTGTGTGTGTGTGTGTGTAGGAATGACAATGGGCCGGGTTTGGGCCGGGTATTGGTAATCCCAAGCCCGTACCCGTTTGTAATTCTTTGTCCCATACCCGGCCAGTTACCCGTCGGGTATTTTTCGGGTAATTACCCATCGGGTATCGAGTATACCCGCGGGTATCGGGTATACCCATTATTAATTTGTTAAAAATACAATTGAGACTCTAATGTGCTTTTTTTACTCTAATGTTTATATAATTTACTATTTTTATAAATACAATAAAGGAAAATATGACCAATAACATACATACATATCCTATTTAAATGCATATTTGAAACATATATCTACAAAATTAACTAATTAAGGTACTATTACTTTGGAACATATAATTTCAGGTTTTGTATTTTGCATTTAATCAAATAAGTAGCATTAATCAGGACCCAATCTCCCTAACAACTTGAAACGTATTTAGAAAATCTCAAATCTAATATCCATCTTTAATCTACATAGAAACAACATAACTAAACATAAAATCTTGTATGTATATGTTAAAGTCTTGAAAACAAACAAAAGAGCAAAATCTATGAAGAATAAATAATTGTGTATAATAAAGTTTATATAAATAGAAAACTAAATTTAACTTAATATACTTTTCGGGTATAACTCGGGTAAACGGGCCGGGTATCGGGCGGGTATCACTAAATCCCATACCCGTACCCGTACCCGACTTTTTTATATTTTTAATCCCATACCCGGCCCATACCCGTCGGGCTTCAGGTATACCCGACCCATATGCTTCGGGTTTCGGGTATACCCGTCGGGCTTGGGCTTTTTTGCCATCCCTATGTGTGTGTGTGTGTGTATAGGATAGGATTCGGTTCAAGGAGGAACCACTACAAGTTGTAAGAACCATAAGAACTTGTATAATCCAATAAGATTTTAACACATCACTTTTATTCAAATTAAATCAAAAGGGCAATGTAGTATTTTACTCTGAATTTCACATCATTTATCACTCTCTTGTTTTTAAAAGTCGTATCCATTTTCTTTCTGTCTTTCCTTCTCTGTCACTTTTTCTTTTTCTTTTACAATCGAATATTTCTCTCTCTTCTCGTATTTCTCTTTCTCTCATTTTACATTTACAAAAAGCAAATGGAGATCAAAAAAATTGTTTGATTCATCATATTCAATATATACAAAAAGCAAATCGAGATCCAAAAGAAAATGCTTAGAAATTAGACTCAGATCAAGGTGGTTGTGGTGTTCGAAGGCGGCGGAACCACCGTGGAAGACGGAAAGGGGTGGGGTCACCGGTGATGGTGGCGGATGGGGGAACGGATCCCCGGCAAGTTGACTGATCGGGGTGATATAGAGAACGACGGTGGCTCTGTGACGAAGATGGTGGTGGCACGACGATGGTGACAGCGGCGGTCGTACTTTTGTCGATTTCAAATGTAAAAGTTTTTTTTTTTGAAAATGTTTGCATATGTAAAAGGTTCTTGTGTACCTTAGTCAAAGACAACGTCCGTAAAAAATATATTCGACAACGTACTTAAAAAACATTCGACACCGTACGTAAAATAACATTCGACAACGTGCGTTAAAAAAACCTTTCGACAAGCGGGGGTTTTGTCGATTTCTTATGTGTGTAAATAAATCAAGGTATGGACTTTGACAACGTGCATAAAAAAACGATTGACAACATGCGTAAAAAACATCTTTACGCAATACACACTATGTAAAAAACATCTTGACACTATGTACTTTTGTCGATTTCAAATGTAAAAGTTTTTTTTTTTGAAAATGTTTGCATATGTAAAAGGTTCTTGTGTACCTTAGTCAAAGACAACGTCCGTAAAAAATATATTCGACAACGTACTTAAAAAACATTCGACACCGTACGTAAAATAACATTCGACAACGTGCGTTAAAAAAACCTTTCGACAAGCGGGGGTTTTGTCGATTTCTTATGTGTGTAAATAAATCAAGGTATGGACTTTGACAACGTGCATAAAAAAACGATTGACAACATGCGTAAAAAACATCTTTACGCAATACACACTATGTAAAAAAATAAACAAAAACATTTACGTTCGACAAAGACAACGAGCGTAAAAAACTTTCGACAACGTGCGTTAAAAAGTGTCACTCGTAAAATAGTTTTTATTTTTTTATTTTGTTGTGTAAAAGAATTTACGGTTGGTGTCAGTTTTTAGAAGGGATGCACCTTTCGCGCCGACATAAAACATCAAACGTAAAAAAATGTCGACGTAAAACATAAAACGTGAAAAATTTAATAAGAGAAATATTAAAATAAAAAGGGTGGTTTATTTTGGTCGAACGTAAAACGTAATCGTTCGCGTCGACGTAAACCATCAAACGTAAAAAAAATAGAGAAGTTGGGGATGTTAAAAATTGGTCTATGTTTTCAATTTTTTTACATTTGTTTATAAAAATGTAATAAAGAAGTTGTTTTTTTTACATTTAAAAAAAATAGACAAAAACAATAAAATGATTTGATGGTTTGAATGAAGAGTCAAAAGCAATTAAAAGACTACTGACATGTTTCTTGTCAATAATTAATTGTCTTTTAACCAAATTATCAAATAACTTTTTTCCCAATAAATTAATATTTTTTTCACAAAAGACAAACAACATATCAAACATGTTTATTAAAATTTAATCTCAACCACACATTATAAAAAGATCTAAGGTGGAAAATGGTTCATATGGTTTTCTCATCTAAGAATGGTTCTCATTTTAGTCCATCCATATGTATATACACACACACATATGTATATCATACTAGAGGGATGTTCAGATGATGTGGCTGGAAACACAAATACTTGTAATCACGTAAATGTTCATTTTTATATAAAAAATATTAACGTATTAAAAAGTTGTAGCTATTTAAAAATCATGGGGAAAGTTGATTTAAAAGTCAACAATATGTTTTAAAGTGTCATATTATATGTTTTAAAAGTTTTACTTAAACCTTTAAAACCATGTTAAAATGTATTTTTGTTCTTTTTTATATGTAGTATAATATAATATAGAGTTGAGTTATCTACACATTCTCATAAATCTAGAAATGGTACAAAGATATAATAAATCGCAAAATATAACACAATGACAGGGTAATTAAAAAGACACAATGAATCATAAGAAAAACACAATGACGAAAAAACACAATGATTTAAAATAAAAAAAATCTAAAATCTAAAATCTACAAGCTAAAAATCTAAAATTGAAAACCAAAAATCTAAGATCGTAGAGTTCAACGAGATGGTATCAATGCCGCTAAAATGAGTTCAATCGAAATCTTTTTAATACTCTTCCAGTTTTTGAAGACTTTATATTTGACCAAACTCTTATAATATATATATATATATATATATATATATATATATATATATATAGAGAGAGAGAGAGAGAGAGAAAGTATAATGTACAAAACTGCTTAACGTACGTTAACGTACGCGACAAGAACATAACGTGCGTGATTAACATATATAACTTGCGTGATTATCTTTTGTTCAAGGTTCCATGCGTGATTAAGTTCCTATGCGTGATAATTCATGTCCCATGCGTGATAATCCAGGTCCATGCGTGATTATGTGTTCTATGCGTGATAATCCACGGCCAGGATTGTCGCGTACGTGAAGTAGGATAAGCCGTGAAGTAAGTTAACCGCTCTATATATATATATATGAATGAACGAGCAACATAATCAACCCTTACGGGACCAAATGGAGTACTCTGAGAGTAACACCAGTCCACCACCAATTCCAGGGAAAACCTGGTAACCCACCTGCCTGTAGGCACGACGGTGAAATTACCGGTAAAACCCGTTTGACTCAAAGATCGAACCCTGGTTTCTCTGGGTCTTCTATCATTGCCCACCAATGCCTCACTCTGCACCAAGTGGGAGTTGAACTTGCATCTCTCAAGAAAAATGCAAGCCTTCCACCACTTGATATAGAGATCATTGGCTCTTAAAATATATATTACTATATAGTATAGTGTGTCTTGATTAATTATTAAATTAGATCCTAACTATTAAATTAACTGTAATAATCTATATGTTTTGATATTATCAACCCTGATTCTTTATAGTATGTTATACTCGTGTAACCTGAACAATAATCGTGATAGCTGAAAATGGATTGGGGTTGCGGATGAAGATTTTAGTGTTGGAGCGGTTAAAAGATTGATGGATAAAAACAGAATTCGGAACGATGTTTACGTTATTGACTTGTGTAAATGGCTCCCCATTAAAGTTAATGTGTTTAAATGGAGGGTTGAAATGGAGAAGATCGCTACAATGGTTGCGCTAAAAAATAGGGGCGATTGATTTTACTTGTAGATTATGTGGCGACGACGAAGAAACAGCGGAGCATCTCTTCACTTCATGCATTTTTGCCAACAGGTTATGGGCTTATATTAGCAATTGGTGTAAGATCCCTAACCTTGTTATTTTCTCGATTCGTGATCTTATAGAGGCTCATGATCATGCGGGTATAAAGAGTCAGAGAAAGGAAATTGTGAAAGGCATCATTAGAATTGGTTGTTTGAGCATTTGGAGGGCGAGAAACGAAGCGAAGTTCAATAAGAAATGTTTTAGGACATCTCGTGTGAGGTTAAGACGGTGGGATTTTTGTGGTTAAAAAGTAGAGTCAAATCCACAGATATGTCATGCAATGATTGATGTAAGTTTGTTAATATGTAATGTTCGGTTTTGTCACCTGAATTTGAGGTCGGCGTTTGTTTAATGAAGTTTACATTTAAAAAAAGAGTAAATTACAAGTTTTGTCCTTTATGTTTGTCCCAAATTTTAGGCGCTGCCCTTTACCTTTAAAATTGATGAGTTTTGTCCTTAATGTTTCCAAATCTTGCACGTTATGTCCTTTAGGGCAAACCCAGTTAATTTTTTTTGTTAAATCTGATCATGTGCAAGGCACATGAGGGCATTTTTGTAATTTTGTTTTTTAGAGAAATTTGTGTAATTAACATAAAATTAATACCCCACCATCTTCAAAAGTTCAGACCCACCACTTGCCACCACATGCCGCCACCACCTCCCACCCTCACCTGCCGCCGACCACCACCACCTCCCACCCTCACCTGCCGCCGACCACCTACTATCTCCACCATCGCCTGACCCACCATCACACTCCACCATCTCCATCATCACCATCAACATCCACCCCTTCGATCCACCATCACCAAAAACCAAAAACATTCATCAATTACCCCCCTCTCTTTCTCTCAACCGAGATCATCTCCAAACAAAAAATCCCCAATTCTGAACATCTAGCCCAACGAAATCATGTGAACAAAAAAAAAAAAAAAAAAAAAAAACCCAGATCATCTGAACAAAAAAAAAAAAAAAAATCCCCAAATCTCAAATAAATAAACTCTTTTATCATCAATCTCACAAGTTTTGAAGCTGGTCCAGGATCAAGCCGACATCAAAATTAAACCTAATTTACCATTAGTTCTCATATCCGAAACATCTGTCCAAATCTGACTGAATTACGGCCTTGCGAACCTTCAATCGAGTCAATTGTCGGCTCCGGAGACATCGTAACAACATACTGTTAGAGAATTTGAAGAGAAATTGAGTGATTTTGTGAGGATTTGAGTGTGTAAATTGGGTCTGAAGTAGAGAGAGATAGAGGGTATCTGAAATGAAGGAGATGGGGTTAGATCCGACAAGATTTGAATGGTGGTGGAGATGGTGATACAAAGCTGCAAATCCGACAAGAGAGGGTATCTGCAAATCCGATTTCTTCCCCTCTTTTGACTCCGATCTTCACTCTTCGTTTACTCTCTCTCTCTCTATCTCCAGGCTGCAAAATCGTAGGAAGAAACTAAGAAATTAGAGCCACCACTTCGCCGGTCAAATAGCGTCGGAAGACGAAGAAGAGAGAGAGAGAGAGTGGGGGCGGTAGAGAGAAGAGAGAGAGTGGGGGCGGTGGCAGTTGGTGGTGTTGACAGTGGTGGTGGTAGGTGGGGTGGGGGCGGTGGTTGCAGGGGTGGGGATGATGGTTGCAAGGGTGGGGATGGTGGTTGCGGTGGTGGATGGTGGTAGAGAGCGAGGTGTAGAGAGAGAGAGAGTTGTAGATAGAGGGAGAGAGAGTGAAGAATCTGATCTGATATATACTTGTATATGTATATAAATAATAGTAATAATAATAGTATTTTTTTTAAATATATTTTGTTTTAATTTTTTAAATAATAATATTAAATATATAGGTAAAAAGACAAAAATACCCTTTGGTGAGCAGATTTAACCAAATAATCTAACTGGGTTTGCCATAAAGGACGTAACGTGCAAGATTTGGAAACATTAAGGACAAAACTCATCAATTTTAAAGGTAAAGGGCAGCGCCTGAAATTTGGGACAAACATAAAGGACAAAACTTGTAATTTGGGACAAACATAAAGGACAAAACTTGTAATTTACTCTTAAAAAAAACCTAATGAAAAATGTAGATGCGATATAAGATACGGAATAGATATTTAATTAATTGAAGTGAGCTGTCATAACTATTTATATAGGGAATAGATATTTTTTTTTTTAACAGCAAAACCACTTTATATATATATATATAAAGAGCCAGCAAGAAGCTGAAAAAACTACAACCAAACAAAACCAAAGCGAACACAGAACTACATTACATGATACCTACTACATTGAAGAGATTCCAGCTTTCCCAAGAAGGCTTCTTTAGATTCGATCGGTTGCAGATCCACATAAAAGCGTCCTCCTTAACGAACTCAAAAGTCTTGATAGTCGGGATGAAGCAATCATCAAAAACTTTCGCGTTCCTAGCGCTCCAGATTCTCCACACTGTGGCGTTGACAATAGTTTGGACCAACTTTTTCCACACCTTCCCACCCGGGGCTTCCTTTATGTATGACACCAGCTCGGAAAAGGAGGAGCAATGAAGAGGGAATTTAACCCGAACCCAATTCAAGACGTTCCACCAAATACATCTAGCCCATAAGCAGTTGAAGAAAATATGATCCGGATTTTCGACTCCAAATCCGCAGCGGGGGCACGAAACATCAGACATCGGGACACCCCTAAGAGCCAAACCTTCTCTAGAAGCAACTTTTCCAAGAAGAGCTCTCCAAAGCAGGAGATTGGACTTTGGGGGGGCCCAGGAAATCCAATCGAAACCCGGAACACAACTCGACCCGACCCCCGAAGAAACTTCAATATCCTGCCTAACATGTTTGACCGAGAACAACTCAGCCGAATCATTCCGCCATTTCCAAACCCCATTTTCCAAGATCAGATTGTCGACAATGTTAATGCCAATATCACTTAATTCCTTCTTCATACTTCCAATAACCTTCCAGACCCCGGGAACCGAATTTATGATGGGAATGATCTGATCCGTCGAGTTGTTGTTATGAATCGAAGCGACAACTTTGGCCCAAAGCTGATTCGGGTTAGACTTGAACCTCCACCACCATTTTGTCAGCATAGCAAGATTGAAGTCCCTGATTCTACCGACTGCTAAACCCCCGAACTTCTTAGATTTGGACACCAAATCCCACCTAACCCATCTGAGTTTCTTTTTCGTATCCGAGATACCCCAAATGAAATTCCTTCGAATTTTGTCAATCGAATTAATTATGCACTTCGGAGCAAGGAACAAGGACAAGTAATATGACGGGAGGCTCCCTAGCACGGTCTTGGCTAAAGTCACCCTACCCGCAAACGACAAATGCCTCGCTTTCCAATTAGATAGTTTCGTCTTCAACCTTTCTACTACTGGAGCCCAAAAAATTTTTCTCTTCATATTCGCCCCAATGGGAACACCCAAATACAAAAAAGGCAGTTTCCCAGCTTCACAATTAAGAAAAGTAGCCATCCTAGAAACTTCCGACTTGTCCACCCCAATCCCGTACAGCTTGCATTTGCTTTGGTTGACTTTTAACCCCATAATCAGCCCCAACCATCTTAGAAGCCGCTTTAAAGCCATCACATTATGTTCCGACCAAAGGCCCAAAAAAAGGACGTCATCCGCGTAGCATAAGTTTGAAATTTTCGGGCCACTAGATGGAAGTTGAATTCCTTGAAAGAGATCAGCTTCCATAGCCCTTTCCATAAACAAATTAATGACTTCCATGGCAATAATGAACAGGAAAGGGGAGAGGGGGTCGCCCTGTCTAAGACCTCTTTTGAATTTAAACTCGGCCGTAGGCGATCCATTGACAAGAACCGAACCTTTCCCAGACTTTAGGCATCCTTTCATCCATGAAATCCATTTTTCCGGAAACGACATGTTTGTCATCATTTGGAAGAGAAACTTCCAGTTGATCGAATCATAAGCTTTCTCGAAGTCTACTTTGAAAATTAACATTTTCACTTTGTTTTTCTTGGCCCAGGCCACCGTCTCGCTGATAATTAAAGGGCTATCCAGGATATTCTGACCACCAACGAACGCCGATTGAGTCGGAGAAATGACCTCATTAATCACCAACTTAATTCGGTTCGCTAGCACTTTCGCGATGATCTTATACATAGATCCAACAAGGGAGATCGGCCGGTAATTATTAATCTCATGTGGGTCTTTAGCTTTAGGAATCAATGCTATAAAAGAGGAATTGCATCCGTTGCTAAAGGTTCCATTGTCATAAAATTCACCCACAGCCCCCATAATGAGATGTTTCAAATCCTTCCAAAAGAACTTGAAAAATTTGAGCGTAAATCCATCCGGGCCCGGAGCCTTACCTCCGTTGCAATCTTTAATGGCACTCCAGACCTCTGCTTCCGAGAACACGCTGATGAGAGACGAGGCACTTAGAGGAGAAAGCCTCAGCAGACCGTTACCATTAAAACTCGGCCGCCGATTGATGGGTTCCGAAAAAAGTTTTTTGAACCAACTCCTGATCTCAGATTTAAGATCGAATGGGTCCGAGATGAGATTTCCATTGAAGTTGAGCCCGTTTATTCTGCTGCTAGCTTGATTCACGTTAACCATATGGTGGAAAAAGGTACTGTTCTCGTCTCCAAATTTCAGCCAATTAATTCTGGCTTTTTGTTGTGCGTTCTTGGACTTAATCAATTCCAACATATTTACCTTTACCCTTAAATCAATTCTTTTCTTTTTATCGGCGACCGAAACCGTTCCGCTGGCAACCTTCTTTTCAATATCGATTATGGACTCCATCATTTCTTTAATATCCTTGTCTTCAGCAGCTTTTGATTTAGCCCTCCATTTTTTGATTTCCTCTTTAATCTTTTTAAGAACCAAAGCCAATTCAGCATCCTTTTTCCTACTCGACAACGGGGTGGCAAGGATTCTCTGCACAATATCAGCGACCTTTTTTTTTCCTACCCAGGTATTGAAAAACTTGAAAGGAATGGGCCCAAAATCAGTAGAATTGCACGACAAAGATATCGGGCAGTGATCGGAGGCACCTCTACCCAACACCTCCGCTTTCGCCAAGGGCCAATGGTTCAGAAAGTCAATATTCACTAAAAACCGATCAAGCCTGCTCATTTTCACATCGGAATGACCGGAAACAAAAGTGAACTTACCTCCTAGCAGCGGGTATTCAAACAGGCCAGCCCGGTTGATAAAACTATTGAAAACATCCGACGCTGCTCTGTCAAACCTGGAATTAACTCGTTCAGCAGCGTCCCGAACCTCGTTGAAATCACCGAACAACACCCAACTCCCTTGATGAGCATCGGTTAGAGCTAACAGATCATTCCACAGGAGGCTACGATGCTGAGCGTTGTTTGGGGCATGGAGGTTCAGAAAATTTATTCTACCCTCAACACCTTTGATAACTCCTGAAACTAAAACAAATCTCTGGTTCTGAAGAATATGATCTTCCAAAAAGATGTTAGGGTTCCACATCAGGGCCAGCCCTCCAGATCTTCCCACCGAATCAACCACGCAGGCCTTCATACCTGAATTTCCCCAAAACCGCCGGAGATCGATGTCCGACAGACCTGACCGATGCGTCTCTTGCAGCCCCACCACATCAGCTTTCAATTTCAACTTTAGGTTACAGATCCACGCACTTTTGTTAGCCGCGTTCACCCCGTTAATATTTATTGAAAGAAAATTCATTTGCAACCTTGGGCCTCCGATTCCCCACTGACGATTTTCTTCACATGATTTTCAAACCCAGCAACCTTGATTCCCAACCTCGCCCCGAATTCAAGAGTAGAATTAACCTCAATATCGAAGTCATTAGCCTGATTAGAACCGGGCTCCGAGTGCGAATGACCGGCAATAGTCTCCGTTGGCCCTCTTCTATCCTCTGCCTCTTTCCTGAGAATTTCGTTAATATTGAACGGATCGAAATCCTCTCCTGCTGCGTTAGAGACATTAAGATCAGGGATTACAAAACCATGGGCCTTATCTTTAATGATGTTATTTCTCCTGTGTTTGGGCCTATTAGTGATGAGACTGGGTCTGATGGGCTCCTCAGTTTGCCCTGTATTAGAGCTATCAGGCCCACCACCAATATCGTCAGACTTATCCTTTTCTCTCTCATCAGAAAGAGGTCCCCAGTTCTTTTCCAATACCCTAGGACAAACAACCCCAGTTACCTCGTTTTCTCTGTCCTCCAAGTTGTCAGAATTCGGCATGGTCTTATTCCCATGCAACACACCATCATGCTTAACGTACTCATTATGTGGGGTTGAGAAAACTCTTGGGTTTCCCATGCAAAGAACCGAATCATCCCTCAAGAAACGATTGGGAGGTTCGCCATCAGACCAAACAGATTCACCGTCTTCCGACAACCCCGCCGCATCCTCCGAACCTGAATCGTCCCTAGACAGGAACGCCGGGCACCATTGGCCTGAGATTTCTTCGACCCAGACCTGGATGTTTTGGTCTTTCCAGGTTAGGTTGAATTCAGCCGAGATCCTCTTGCCCGAGTTCACCAGAACAGCCACCCGATCTTCTGCTAGATTCCCATTATTGACCTCTGCCTCCGACTTAACCAGGAGCCTACCGCATCTTTCGCCGATTTTGTTGAACACGTGCCGGTCCCAAAGAGAGATCGGGACTCCCAGGATTTTTAACCAAGCTACTCTCTCGAAAAGGGGTGGCATTCCTTCCCACACATACAATCTCGAGAACCACTTCTCCCAATCGTTTACCTTCTGATAGCGGAAGACTTCCGCTTCCTCCGGGCCATCAAAAATCAGTAAGACTTTGAGGCCGCCTAGATATTTTAACTTCAGCCCGTTCTCCGAGATACCGTTAAGGTGCACATTCAGCTCATTGAGGATGTCAATATCCTTTACCTCCCCGATGAGCGACTTGAACTCCAATGACTTCTTTGTTTCCGTATTGATAGGAGGAAGATCGATAGACACCGCCTGGTTCTTTGCTTCAGGTTGCACAACTGCTTTGTAGGATTTCAAGCCAAAGGGTTGAGCATGAGCCCTAGACTGAGCCACACCAGGTTTAGCAACTGGCTCCGACGTCTGAAGCCTGGAGAAAACAGAAATTCTATTTCCATAGTTCTGCGATTCCAACTTGGCTCCGTGCCTGTCGAACTTTGCAAGATTCACTCCAATGACTGCTCCATCGATACGAACTTTTTTCATGTTCTCAATCCACCATGAGGGGTCCGAGACATTAGAAAGTTTTACAAAGCCAAATCTATTTCCCGCTCTGTCTTTCTTAAGAGGGACGAAAACATCCTCAAGATTCTCCAAGTACTCAAAAGCCTTCCAAAGCGTGGTCCGGTTGCACGATTCCGGCAAGTTGGAAATAAAGAACGAGGTAGCATTTCGGAGCCAGATTTCTCTATCAGTAAAAACTTTCTCCTTTCTGAACTCCTGTTTACTAACGATAGTACGCCAACTATCCGACTGGCCCTTCCAGCGATTATTAACCATAGTCGAAGGGAACAGGGAATAGATATTTAATTAACTAATGAGGTGCTGGTTCATTAGCAAAGACAAAATCTTTAAACACCTTAAAAGGGAGAGGTCTTAGGTTCAAGTCCAATAAACCACAGGATTTAAAAGAAATTTTCCGTTAAAAAAAATAAATATTTAATTAATTGAAGTGAGTTGTCAATGTGGATAAAATATTGATAGACAGCGTATCGTTATCTCTACGTTTACTTTCTTGAGATCGTGTACCTATTGAATATTTGAATGTACAGTAACTTAATTTCCAAATAATGATATATTAAGTATAAATCTTCTTAAACAAAAAGAAAATATATTAAACTAGTAGAATTTTTATTGTGTGATGGAGCATGAAACATGTATAAATTATAAAATAATAATTTTAATAGAATGTTCATAGGTTTAATTAAATAAAAGTTGTCTCATGTGATATAGAAAATTCGTGAGACTTCGAAAAGAATATTGACACGTGTTTTATTTTAAAAGAAATCCAAAAGTTTTCATCTTTTGCAATTTAACCTTACAACCTTTTTACTTTCAACTTTGGTCTCTCGTACTTTTCATATTTCGCAGATTTTTCGTTTTACATTTCGTTTTAAATTTTGCGAGTTAACGTATATGGCATAACGTGCGTGTGTGGTTTAATGTTTTCACGTTTTGTTTTACGCTTCGTACTAGATTTTGCGAGTTAATATATGGTTCAACATTTTACATCGTCTATTTGATTCCTGTTAGACAGGTTCGTTACAACGTGCGGGTTCTAAATCGACTTACTTATTATTTTCTATGTTTTACGTTGCAGTCTAATTTCTTCACATTAACACATCGTAACTTCAGTATTGTTTGTCGCTGGCAGTGGTGTGACATTGGTACTATTCGCCACAGTTTTACGCCCCCGTAGTATTGCGGCGGGTGGTAAATCTAGTTATTAAAAAAATTGAAACATGAGGTGGTATATGTTCATTGAAGAAGTTACTATCCATGCTTCTAAGTTGTTATACATTAATCGGTTATGATGTTCGTTGCGGTGGTTTATGTAACAACCCGGAAGTCGAGTCATTACTTGTATCTGTCATTTCTTGCTTAATTACTTGTAATCCAGAGATTCAATTATCGCTATGGGTTAACTGTTTTAAACTACGTATTCAAACGCATTTTTAAACGCTTATTACGACGCTTGTTCAAAACGCAGTTAACGCACTTAACACTGTTTACAACGCTTACTATCTAAACACATTTTATCGCTTGTTTAGACTAAACGCTACCGCAACGCAATCTCAACGCAAACGCAACACAAACTCGAAACGCGGATTTACTTTTATGCATTCTAGCTGTTACTTGTGTGGTTATTTGTTTAAATGTTATGTGGTTATAAACGCAACGCTTACATGCTCAGCGCTTACTCTTAACTCGCTTAAATGCAATGCAACGCTTAACGAACGAAACAAAAGTTGGAAAACCAACAAAACGCAACTCGGCCGATCGAACGGACAATCGGTAGAATGGACATCCGTCCGGATGACCATCCGACCGGATGGCCATTCGATCGACAGACCATCCGACACCTCGCACCCTTCCACCGACTTAACTCTCTTTCACCCTCTATAAATACTACCCGTACACCTCAGTCACTGATGTGACATCTCCATCCGACCACTCGCTCTCAAGTCCCTCTCAGTCACTTTTCATCACGATTCAAGGCCATTTCGTAAGTATTTTCCCTTAAATCTTGTACAATCATCATCACTAAAATCTTCTCCATCAAAATCACACAAAAATACTTCCTTTTTCTCTGAAATCGCTGATTTGGACCTCTTGAATGTGGTACCCGGGGAAAACCCACAGTCATCCTGATCTACTCATCACTTAATTTTTCCCTCTCTAACCGCCTATCAAATTTCGGGACGAAGTTTCTTTCAAGTTATCAAATTTCGGGACGAAATTTCTTTCAAGTTGGGGATGATGTGACAACCCGAGGTTTCAAGGCCTTTCCTCTACACTTCACTTGTTTCATAATCACGCCTCACAATTCGTTTTATGTGGTATCATGTGCAGCATGTATGTATATGATTAAAGTAAGGTTATGCTTGGTTGATTAATGTTAAAAATGATTATTGTTAAATGATTAAGGCCTTATATAAACTCAAAACTCAAGACTCGACGAAGGATGGTATTTCGTCAAAACCCCCCACTCGACGAAGGATGGTATTTCGTCACAATCTCTGTTCGACGAAGGTTAGTGCTTCGTCACAAGAGGTTCGTCGAGAGGCTATTCGGCAGGAAGGCCTTCGGCCCAAATGAAGCCCAAACCGAGCCCCAACCCATCTTCTCCTTTCTTGCATGCGTGAATGCATATAGAGGGGCACGCACATTCTTTTTCTAAACTGTTGCAAACCCTAGACTTCTAGCAAGCATGTGACGGCAGAAAATCCATTCGAGGCTTCCTCTTCTTCAACTGAGTTTCCCTAAGCTTCGTGGGGCATCATTCTAACGCACGGCACCGTCATCTCGAGGTTGGTAGATTCGCCTAGCCTAACTCTTGATTGATTGCTTTTGATTTTGTGAAAACTTGTTGCTGATTTGCACGAATAAGCACAACTTTTCGTATGATCTAGTATTATGTTAGAATAATCTTGTTGTTAATAAGGATCATGACAATAAAGTTAGGGTGAACTATTATGATAGTAATATGTTATGACTTGATGTAGGAATGGTTATGATGTTAACTAATAAGGATCGATAGCATATAGTCGCATGAGATGGCCGATAATCGTTGATAAATTTATAATATGAATTAAATTATGTGATCAATATAAAAGCCATGTGAACTGTGATGATTACTTTGGGTAAATTAATGGTTGTTATCTATGGGAGGGTGCACGAAGACTAAGCATGAATAATGATGGGTTGGCATAATTAACATGGAATTGATTGGATCATGATTGGTGATAGAAAAGCTGCTTGAATATTGTAACCAATGTTTTTAAAACCGGACCGGACATCGAACCGGTGGCCTTACTGGTTCATTGGTCGGACCGGTCGGATCGGTTGGACCGGATTCAAGAACCGGGGTAATTTAAAATTAATAAAATATATGTATAGAAAATCATAGATATTTGGTAGTTTATAGTTTTATTCTAAAAGCTTCCTGTCATAGTGCCAGGCTTTTTAAAGGCCCAATTATCCGATTATGGTTTTTATATTTCTCTAAAGTCTTTTTTAAGGCCCAATTAGTTTATTAGGTTTAGATTGTTTAATATATATGTTACTTTCTCTTTGGATTAGGGTTTTAATATTATAGCCGTTTTTCTTCTTCTACTGTCTTTTTAACCTCCCCAACCATTAGCAAGCTAGAAATTACCATATGTATCTTGTAAAGGATCAATCAATAGTTCTATGCTTCACACTCACTTCCAACATTATCTACACCCTAAATTCGACACTACAACACACTTTCTCTGTCATTTGAGTACGCAGTCCGGTTTAATCGCGGTCGCCAGTCAACCGATCCAAGCACTAACCGCGAGAACCGGTGGACTGATATGGAACTGAATCAACTGTGATGAAGAATTGAAGATGCACCGACGAAGTTTGGCAGATTTAAAAAAAAATCCAAACCGGCCCGACCATAAGCGAGACCCGCCGGCCCGACCGCCGGCTCCCGGCCCAACCGCCGGCCTGATGTTGGAACGGTTTTAAGGGCTGAACCGGCCCGGATGAAGCCCCGGATCCCGGCCGGACCGGTCCGACCGGCCGGCCCGGTCCGGTTTTAAAAACATTGATTGTAACTGCTTTGATCGAGTATGAGGGGAGTGGTTATTGGAATTCTAAAGGGGAAGTTGACTGGGTCAACCACACACTTTTATTATTATAATCGTACACAATTATAGGATCACACAGTTTGTTGGGCCGAGTTAGGACTGGGCCGCACTTTAAGAAAATCAATCGCACAAATATATACATGTTTGGGTTGCACAAACAATTGGGCTGCACATTTCCTTCGAACCTTAGTGGGCCGGGTAGTCTATGAACCGCACACTACATTGGGCTGAACTAGGTTAATTGGCCGCATAACTTTATGATGAGTGATAATGGACTGTTGGGTGTTTATTGAACATGAACTAATAATGTGACCTAGTATGTGACCCGAATATATATTATGTGAATATATGATGATAATGAACTGGTATGTTGCATGAATTACTGTTGTGACTTGTATAATGATATGTGGAAACTGCGTACGCTACAAGTGTAGTATGTGTAGAGAATATTGTTATTGGTAACCACATTAGGGTTTGGTTGATCAATTTGGAACGGGTAGTGTAACGTAACATACCAAGCAATCAAAGGTGAGTTCATTCCTCTTGAGCATGCGTCCCGGTGGTTGGGACAGTCATTGGGTATCCCTGAGAAGGATAGGTTTTTGGGTAAATCAATTGGGTATTCCTGAGAGGAATACGTCTTGTGGGTAAAATCTGGAATGTTGGATAATACACTCTTCCTATCACCTTTAAGTCCCATCTTGTTTGTTACCTGAGAGGTAACGGGGTATTAGTTGGTAGCGCTATCTAGGTTTGGCACCCTCACCCCGTACCTGAGAGGACGGGTGTGAACTAATGACCCAGTCATGCCCAATGCTTTGATAGGAGCATTGGGGAACGGGCAAAATAAATCAGGAGCCGCCTTGTATTCGAGGTATTATCAACATTATAATCAATGAACGAAACTAAACACTTGGTAACTAATGTTTTCGTAAAACTATGAACTCACCAGCGTTGTCTGATACACGTGTGTGCATGCTCGCAGGTTATTGATACGTGTGGATGTGGAACTTGCTGTCTGGGATGCTGAAGTGGTCATGGGTCGAGGAACATGGAAACTTGAAAAGAGACTAGCTTATTTCATACACTTGGGTTTTAGTTAATCTTGTTTTATGCTTCCGCTAAACACAACGAGTTTTAAATATGTTTTGTAACACTTTATCTTTATGAATGAAAGTCTTATTAAAAATCTTGTTATGAGTTCAATGTGATTAGTGTCTAGATCCTGGTACGTCACACGTCCCACGGTATTCCCGCATGTGGTATTTTGGGGGTGTGACATTGAAGGTGTTTTTCACTCATCTTGCTTATGCAACCTGTTGTGGAGCACCAACTCGTCAAGAATTGTTCAGTTCTAAGAGATTTCCACCATGATTCAACTAAGTTTTACAAGATTTCAACACTTTTCAACTGATTTCAAATTTTCTTCAACTTTTCTTCTCAAAACCGATGGAATCTGGACTCAATCTGACTTTAGACTCTTTCCCTAGTCTAGAGCCGGCCAGAAAACGGATTTCCACCGGAGAGATGATGGAGTTACGGGTTGAACATGAAACTTTATCAAAAGAACAGTGAGTACGATCGAATGGGGTGGTTCCCATCCGATCGAACGAGCTGGACCTTGGTGTGTTTCCGTTGTTTGACACGTTGATGCGTGTGAAGTGTTATATATATTAGGTGTATATTTTAAGCCCCTTTAACACTTTTTAGTCAAGTTTTAAATTTATAAAACACGATATTTACTAACACTAGACACACATATGGGCAAGTGCACCCATCGTGAGCGTAGTATAGTGTTGGTAAGATACCGAGGTCGTCCAAGGACACAAGAGCTTTTAGTACCGGTTTATCCTCAACGTCTAATCAAATCAAAAAGTTAAAAAAAAATATTTTAAACTAAGAAAAATAAAAACTAACTAAAATGCTGAAAATAAAAATAAAAAGAAAAAACAGATAGACAAGATGAATCACTTGGTTCCGACTCGTATCTAGTGTAACCTTTGATTATTTCCGCACTTTTGCACTATTTTAAGAGATTATCTTAGTTATTGTAGTAGGCCCCTCTTTTGAAGGTGACGTTACCCTCACCCCAGTAGTTTGAGTCAGCAAGGATACAATCCTAAAAGGGTGGATTATTGAAAGATAATTAATTAAGTTATTAATGCAAATTATGGTAGGCCCCTCTTTTGGAGGTGACATTACCCTCGACTAAGTAGTCTGAGTCAGCAGGGACACAGTCCTAAATAGCCGGGTTATAGTATTAATAGTAGTTAACTTATGAGGGGATCAAAGAGTTTGGACCCCCGCCATCCAATACCGTTAAGTATTGAAGGAGGTCCTACTAAATTTGACCCAGGTCCATTGCAGGACCTCTAAACGCTGAACAATGGCAAGACCTTTACCAAACTGTTCCCTTAACCCCCGACCAGGTAGCCAACATACCTCCATATAGACCGTGGAGATATGAATGGTGAAAATCTTTTATTTTATATAGACAGTAAAATAATTTCAAGACACCACGGACAAACGATAAAGAAAGATCACCTTCAACATAAGCAACTAGTTATTAAAGTCATTAATACGAAACCAAATAAAAAGTGCGAAAATATTAGAAATAAAAAGTATTACACTAGACACTTTGTCTTCACCAAGTGATGTAAGAGACTTAGGCAAACATGGCCTTGATTGTCAAGAACTCTTACGATCAATCTTGGATCCCGAGACGAGTCACACACTCTACGATGGACAATGGATGATGGTGGTGGATGATGGTGTTATGGTGGTGGTGGGTGGTGGGTGAAGTGTGAGAGAGGTGGTGTGCCAAGGGATGGTTTGAGCTTGAGCCAAGCACTTCTATTTATAGGCTGAACAGAAGCTCGGGCACGACCCCGTGTCCAGTGGGCACGGCCCCGTGTCCACATCCTTCTCTTTCTTCATTTAATGCAGTTTTGTCGTTTTAGTTGACCACGCCCCCGTGGTGCAGAAGAATCTTTGTACTATGCAGATTTGCTGGATTGTGCGAATCTTATAGTTGACCACGGCCCCGTGTCCGCTGAGCACGGCCCCGTGGTGGGCAATAGAAGCTTCTACCACTTTGTCTTTTCTGCTGGCACTTGGGCACGCCCCCGTGCTGGCTGAGCACGGGGCGTGTTCAGGCTTCTGATCTCTTGTTTTGCTTGGGAAGATGCTGTCGTGGGGTCGGGCATGTCACGTCTTGTCCCTTTTCTTGTATTTATGTTAGATTTTGATGTCTTTTTGCTTCTTTTGTTAATTTGAGCTCATTTAATCCTGAAAATACAAAAGGAAGACAAAAGCACACTTTTCCAACATTAGTACTAAAAAAGGGTTAGTTTTATGCCTCATTTGATGAAATTTATATGTTGCATTTTTAACACATCAAATACCCCCACACTTGAATCTTTGCTTGTCCTCAAGCAAAACTCTTTAATATGTGGCTATTACACTCCCAAATGGAATGGGTAGAGAAGAAAGTTTTTGGGCTTGTCGTAGAGTGTCGGGATTTCCAAGATTTTTTATTTAATTTTATTTTTATTTATTTACAATCCTATTCGTCATGATTTATTTAAAACTTTTCATAAGATAAATTACTTATTAGGGCATAACATGCCTCTTTAAAATTCTATTTATATACAAGTTCACATACCTCACGGGGATCACTCAACACTCGGCCGAAAATGTATTTTTGTAGATCACTCGAGAGCGGCATGGAACTTACTCCTACCATAGGCTTGCCAAGCAATCAATCCTCCTCCTTTTTAACTTATATACCTTTGTAAATATCAAGAGGACTTTGTGGGTGAATGGTTAGGCTTGGGTTAAAGGTAGGTGGTTGGGTTGGTGGTTAGTGGTTAGTAGAAAAAAGACGAAAAGCGTAACAAGTGTCGGTTTTCGTAAGACTTTCTATTTTTGTAACTTTTATTTTGATGAAGCTATTTATTCAAACAATGTTATTTTTGATGAATTTGTTTGTTTATTTTCTTTTGCTTCATCATCAACACAATTTTTTTTTTTTTGAAAGTCATACGAAAAATCGAACTTGTTACTAAAACAAAGGGGTAAAAATGAAAAAGGTTTTGGTGGGTAAAAAGGGTGTTTGGTTTGGGTTATGAAATGAAAAGGTTTAGGCTCAAAGGGGCTAACTAGGGGGATTTTGGGTAGGTGGTAAAAAAAAAAAATAATGGTGTAGAAATAAAAAGGGTTAGTCCTAATGCCTCCATCATTTACTTACTCGGGTTTAAGTTGGTAAGGACCGGGAATGTATCGTCATGGCAAGTTCTAGAGTCGTAAGAACCAAGCAGCTATTCACACAAGAAACGAAAAATGAGCATTTAGTTCTAATGATATGTAATTGTATGCTCAATAAAGGCTCAAAACTCACTTTTGTGGGAATGGGTTTTTATGTGATCAAGTATATATAATCAAATTTTAACTAAGCTTGTCATGCCTTTTCATAATTTTCTTATGTTGGTTCTTTTTATCACGACGCTATCGGTTGTAAATTCGTAAAAATATAACCTTTTTGAGAACTTGAATTTCCCGAGTTAAACCTAGACAAGAAAAAAATGAAAATTTTTGAAAAAATTTGGGGTGATTAGCGATTCCAATAGAGTTTTGTGTAAGGCTTGTATTTAGGACTTGCAAGATTCAAGATTTTAGCATCCCCCCTACACTTAAATTACACATTGTCCTCAATGTGTCCCAAAAATAAGTTTTAGGTTGATTGAATGCGTAAAAGGTGTGAAAAAGTAAAAATTTTGTGTTACTGGTTACCTGGGCACGACCCCGTGTTGAGTGAACACGACCCCGTGCTCAGGTGCCAGTAACGAAAACTTACAGAAGGTGAACACGGGGGTGTGTTGGCTGAACACGACCCCGTGTCTGTCAAGGTCTACAGAATTAAAACAAACAGCAGGTTCAGGGGAATGGGCACGGGGGCGTGTCGGTTGGACACGACCCCGTGTGGACAGTCTGCAAAGTTGAAAAACAGGTTTCTTTCGTCGGTTTTCCTCTCCCGGCTTTAGTAGTACTAATGTTTAGCACTCTAAGCCTCGTTTGTACCTGTTTAATCAATAAACACTCCACCAAAACATAGCAAACATCCTACTTTTACCAAAGTTAACATCCATGTCAAAGTTAAAAGAAAAATAAATGCAGAAAATAAAAGAAGTTAGGGAAAGTAAATTGTTCAACACTTGGCACGCAGGCCATCAATTGTTCAAGAGTGAAAAAGGGTTAACCTGGGAAACCATCAAACAACCTCCTCTTCCTCCGCTCCTCCCGCCTATTCCATGGCATCGTCATCGTCATCATCATCATCATCATCCCCTCCATGGCGTGCAATGTGGTCTCGAATATATCCAATATCATCTTGGATATCGGATATGTTTCTTTCGATAGCTCCGACCCGGTGGTACGTGTTGCTCGCCATGTTATAGGTGTTCCTGGTGCACATAAGGTTTTCCTGCAACAAATCATACAAACTTTGAAAGTTAGGAAAACCGCCTCCTGAGGAGGATGATTGGCCCGGATCACCATGGGGTTGGTATTGGTACTGATGATGTTGCGGATCTTGGAGGACAAGCGCTTCTTACGGGTTCCATGCATGACCTTGCATCCTTTGAAAGCTTACCGTCCCGTCTTCCGCCTCATAAATCAGGTTCATTGAGCGGCATATGTGTATATCCACCATACCAGACCATGGGCTCCTCTCAAATGACCTAGGTATGTGGGCGAAGTGCTTGAAGAGACAGTACACCCATCCCCCAAAGAAGATAGGAGTCGGTGCACTAGCAAGGCGGTTGTGATGCATGTTTCGGAGCATGAGGAACGGAACATCGAGCGGCCTGCGGTTGTGGATGCAGTGGAGGACAACCAAATCTCTTAATCCAACTACGCCACTACTATCATGCCTTTGGCTAAGAGAGTAGCCGAGGAGCCTATGGATGTATCTGTAGAGCGGATCCCTCAGCTTTGTACTCTTAGTGCTGCTCGGATTGTAGTACCCTTCACCAATCTGAGCCCAAATGGCTTGGCGTTCGTTCTCACCTATCTCTCTCATTCCTCCAGTATTTTCTTCGTTTCCCGCATCCTCTTCCGCATACAACCCGACAATCAATCCAAACTGAGCCATAGAGATCGAATACCTCGTTCCGCCACATCGGAATGCTACCCCGTCATTGTCGAACGGGTCGCACCTCGAGTTGAATGTGAAGGTGCTATAGAACTCCAAAGTGCATTCGTGGACGAAACGGAGTCGCGTTGTTAGGGCGACTCTGAGTGGTCCCGTGACAATGTTGTTGAAACGGTCGATTTGATTCACCATGGTTAGCAAGTCCGTGCATGCTTGCCTCAGGTATTCCTCCGGCCTTGTTTGAAGTATCTCGTATCGAGCTCTAGCATCGAGCTCATTGGCGTTGAATCTTGTGAACTTCCTAGCCATCTGAAAGAATACACCAAAAGTTAGCACGAAACAGAAACATTTTTGGTCAAAACTGCAAACAGTGGGCTGGACACGACCCCGTGTTCAGCGGACACGGCCCCGTGTCCAGGCGTCTGTTACTCAAAAATTTCATTTTTCGACCCGGTTTCAAAAACTTGAAAATTTTTGGTCCAATAGGTGCGGTTTTCCCCGAAAATGAAACCCTAAGTGCCGTTTTTCCCAAAATATCCCGTTTACCCTATCAATTTTATCTTTTTCGGTTCAAGAACAAGGGTTTGGGATTTTTGTGAGAAATCGGGTGAATCTATGAACAATACAAGTGTATTTACTTCCCATAACACTAATCTAACTAAATGCAAACAGATCTAAACAAAAATTTGAGGTTCGATCCGGATGAACTTCAAGAACCCTAGATTTTTCCCCAAATATTTGGAGTTTTAACTATATGCAAGTAACTAATCTAACTACTAAAAGTGATAGAATCATACCTTGATGTTGTTAGAGCGATAGGAGACGTTGAAATTCTGCGAAAAATCGCCTGGAACCAGAGCTTTTTCGGGGAAACGGGGCGTGTGGAATGAAGTAACTGTTTTGAAAGAGGGGATTTATCCCGACTGCAGCGCGGACACGACCCCGTGTCCAGCGGACACGGCCTCGTGCCGAGCAAAGTTTTTTTTTTTAGTGCTCGCGTGAGTGCCCTTGTTTCCCATAAGCTTTGGTTAGAAAACTTACCGCTTTATTTGTTGTCTCAATCGTTCGTAACTTACCAGGTATGATGTTTTATTCTTCCACCGTTTGAAGCGAGATCTCTTCTTCTACAAAGTGGTCAATCTCTTCACTTGTATCGGGTGGTTCATCTTCATCTTCAATTAGGGGGTCATTATTGCCGAATGGATATTTCATTGACCGTTCGAGATCGACACTTCTTTTAAATGCCCCTAATTGAATAGGTAGATTGTTGAACTTCCGGTTTTTCAAAGCTTCGTGTGTTTTTACAAATGGTCGTCCCAACATTAGAGGAGCGTCATTGAGGATGATAAAGTCGGTCGGGATTACCATTTGATTTGTTTGAACCAATACATCCTCAACTATACCGATTGATTTTATTACTTTCCGATTGGATAGAAAAATGGGTATTTGAAGTGGAGAAAAATCACTAATACTTAATTTTTCGAAAATGTAGTTAGGCATTATGTTAACACAAAGATCTTTATCGATTGTGACATTACTAATAAATGAATTTTGAAAGAAACATGGAATCGGTGTAATGTTAATTTCAAATGGGTCTTCTTTTATTAGCGAGGTTTGATCATTAGTTAACTTAACACTTACTGTTTCGTCAATTTTAGTGTTAGTGTTTAACTCTTTTAAAAAGTTAGCATGAGTGGGCACTAAACAATGATTTTCAAAAGAAGGTGACAAGAGGTTAATTTCTTCAAAATTAGACACTTCTTGAATTTTACCTTTGTCGGACTCACCTTTTTCGTTGTTTAACTCATGTGTCGGTTTTTCACTTATTTGTTCTTCCATTTTTACACTTTCAGTTATCTCTTCCTTTTTTAATTCTTCTCTTGCGCGGGACTCCTCTTCCCTTGCGCGAGATTCTCTTATACAACGATCGATAACTCTTATGTGTTCTAATATCCTATCGGTTACTTCGGTTATAGAAAAAGAATCGGGATTTTTAAGCTTGAATCCGGTTGTTCGACCCTTTGTTCCTCATAATACTCATGTGAAGTAGATGGTTCACACCATTGTTCTTCATTGTAAGCATTTGATGGATAAGGTTCATAATTTTGTTCTTCATAATACTCATATGAGGTGGGTTGTTCACACCATGGTTCCTCATAATAAGCATATGAAGGTGGTGGCTCATATCTTGGTTCCTCAAAGTATGAGTATGAAGGCTCATACCTTGGTTCATCAAAATATGAGTATGAGGGAGGAGGTTCATACCTTTGGTCTTCATAGGATGTGTATGAAGTTGATGGCTCGTACCTGGGCTCCTCATAGTAGGTGTATGAATTGGATGGTTGATATGAGTGATTATTTTGAACCGAGCGTGAGTTACGACAATTAGTGCAATAATTACCCCTATAATCATCCTCCTCATAGGTGTAGTTGTAACCTCTTGAGTATTGATCCATAAGAATCACTCAGCAGACCACAACCGAGTCTCGAGATCAGAAAACAAAAATAAAAACGAAAACAGAGGCTGGACACGGCCCCGTGTTGAGTGGACACGGCCCCGTGTTCAGGAACTGTATCTGGGCGTTTTTAATTAAATTTACTGATTTCGTTGAGCACGGGGCGTGTTCAGTGAACACGGCCCGTGTTCAAGCTACTGTTACTAGGTGTTTTTATGAAAATGTGCAGCACGGCCCCGTGTTCAGTGAACACGGCCCCGTGTACAGGTTACTGTAAATGCAAATCTAAACTAAAATGCAGAAAAATGTGCGCACGTTTTAAAAAGATTTTGAAAAACAGATTAAGCCGTCTATTTTAAGCTTTCTTAAAATCCTTGTGTCCCCGGCAACGGCGCCAAAAACTTGATGCGTAGTCGAGTGTTATATATATTAGGTGTATATTTTAAGCCCCTTTAACACTTTTTAGTCAAGTTTTAAATTTATAAAACACGATATTTACTAACACTAGACACACATATGGGCAAGTGCACCCATCGTGAGCGTAGTATAGTGTTGGTAAGATACCGAGGTCGTCCAAGGACACAAGAGCTTTTAGTACCGGTTTATCCTCAACGTCTAATCAAATCAAAAAGTTTAGAAAAAATGTTTTAAACTAAGAAAAATAAAAACTAACTAAAATGCTGAAAATAAAAATAAAAAGAAAAAACAGATAGACAAGATGAATCACTTGGTTCCGACTCGTATCTAGTGTAACCTTTGATTATTTCCGCACTTTTGCACTATTTTAAGAGATTATCTTAGTTATTGTAGTAGGCCCCTCTTTTGAAGGTGACGTTACCCTCACCCCAGTAGTTTGAGTCAGCAAGGATACAATCCTAAAAGGGTGGATTATTGAAAGATAATTAATTAAGTTATTAATGCAAATTATGGTAGGCCCCTCTTTTGGAGGTGACGTTACCCTCGACTAAGTAGTCTGAGTCAGCAGGGATACAGTCCTAAATAGCCGGGTTATAGTATTAATAGTAGTTAACTTATGAGGGGATCAAAGAGTTTGGACCCCCGCCATCCAATACCGTTAAGTATTGAAGGAGGTCCTACTAAATTTGACCCAGGTCCATTGCAGGACCTCTAAACACTGAACAATGGCAAGACCTTTACCAAACCATTCCCTTAACCCCCGACCAGGTAGCCAACATACCTCCATATAGATTGTGGAGATATGAATGGTGAAAATATTTTATATTTTATATAGACAGTAAAATAATTTCAAGACACCACGGACAAACGATAAAGAAAGATCACCTTCAACATAAGCAACTAGTTATTAAAGTCATTAATACGAAACCAAATAAAAAGTGCAAAAAGATTAGAAATAAAAAGTATTACACTAGACACTTTGTCTTCACCAAGTGATGTAAGAGACTTAGGCAAACATGGCCTTGATTGTCAAGAACTCTTACGATCAATCTTGGATCCCGAGACGACTCACACACTCAACGATGGACAATGGATGATGGTGGTGGATGATGGTGTTATAGTGGTGGTAGGTGGTGGGTGGTGGGTGAAGTGTGAGAGAGGTGGTGTGCCAAGGGATGGTTTTAGCTTGAGCCAAGCACTTCTATTTATAGGCTGAACAGAAGCTCGGGCACGGCCCCGTGTCCAGTGGGCACGACCCCGTGTCCACATCCTTCTCTTTCTTCATTTAATGCAGTTTTGTCTTTTTAGTTGACCACGCCCCCGTGTCCGCTGAGCACGACCCCGTGGTGCAGAAGAATCTTTGTACTATGCAGATTTGTTGGATTGTGCGAATCTTATAGTTGACCACGGCCCCGTGTCCGCTGAGCACGGCCCCGTGGTGGGCAATAGAAGCTTCTACCACTTTGTCTTTTCTGCTGGCACTTGGGCACGCCCCCGTGCTGGCTGAGCACGGGGCGTGTTCAGGCTTCTGATATCTTGTTTTGCTTGGGAAGATGCTGTCGTGGGGTCGGGCATGTCACGTCTTGTCCCTTTTCTTGTATTTATTTTAGATTTTGATGTCTTTTTGCTTCTTTTGTTAATTTGAGCTCATTTAATCCTGAAAATACAAAAGGAAGACAAAAGCACAATTTTTCCAACATTAGTACTAAAAAAGGGTTAGTTTTATGCCTCATTTGATGAAATTTATATGTTGCATTTTTAACACATCACACGTCAACACGCCGTCTCCATTAAAACTTCAAACGTTTACTTAGAAAAGTTTACGAACAACTTCAAACTACAAATTTATCGATCGAATAGCCATCCGATCGAATGGCCATCCATCCGGATGACCATCCGACCGGATGACTTGGCATCTATACTTTACATTGTTTAAATGCTTCAACAAAAACTTCAAATTTCAAAATGATTTACAAACACCCACATCTTATTCGAATGGCCATCCGTTCGAATGATCATCCGCTCGGATGGGTTGTACTCATTCGACCGGATCATCATTCGACACTCTGTTACATGCTGTTCAATGCTTACACTACTGTTCTATGCTCAGGCTAACTCCAACACGCTCCCTTCAATCCAAGCAAGTCTGTGTTTACTAGTTAAACACGAACTGTGAGTATACTCGAACCCATTTTCTTTTAACGTACTTTTGGGTGTTACATATGTTCTCTATCAAAACACAACAACACACAACGCAAAAACTTTACAAACGCTAACCGCTCCCGCATGTTATACGTGTACTTTGAATGCTTGTACTGTGCTATACAGTGTTACACTATACCGCCTCTAGCAATGATAGTACTATAGTTTGGACTCAGCACCTGTCGTGGACGGGGGATCCAAGGGATCACTTTACTTTGCTTCACGTGTTCGCTGAACATGTGTCGCGCATACCTAAAAACGCAGTCTCGTGCTTAAGTTGTAGACATTGTTTGATAGTTACATGCTTCTCCCGTTACGTGTTACATGTTGGTTATGCGTAAATGCTTTCTATACTATATGCTACTCAAACTTTTGTACTCACCTTTACATTTTATGTATTGACCTTATTTTAACGTATGTGACAGATTGATAGGATGCTTGTTGTGATGAAACAAGTTAGGAAGTCTAGAAACTCCACCAAATAAATCTGAGTTGTGGAATAGTTTTGTTTTTGAGAAACACTATATGTAATAACTGTTTTTACTTTATGTGTTAGTAGTATGGGATATTAACGTTAAACATATTGTCATTAATAGTTGTTATGGATTCTCTTGGACAATCTGTTTCGCTCAGTGCCACGCCCCGATGATTCCGCCACCGGTTGGGGTGTGACAGTTTAATTGACCCGTAGTGAAACAAAAACAATAAAAATACATACAAACAAAAAACAAAGTCGTGCGCTCAAAATAGTGTCGACATCTGTTTTACATCGATCAAAAACCATAAAAACGAACATCGGTACTAGTTCTGATATAACGATACTGGTACCGATGTTGTTCGGTCGGAATCAGTTTAGCTTGTCATGACATTGGCACTCACTATAGCAAATGATATAAAAAAAACTTTCTATTTTGAATACAACTCCGTTTTCAACAAAAATTTACACCAAAATATCAAGAAAACAAATTAATCACTTTTGTACAAGATTTTATTTATATATTTTTTCATTCTTTTTATATGTTTCTAGTCTTTCTGGAAATAAGAAAATATATATGTTGATCGATAAATTACATATATATATATATCTAGAGAGAGAGAGTAAATTACAAAAATCGTCCTTTATGTATGCTACTTATTGCAAACTGTGTCCTTTGTCTTCTTTAATAAGTACAGTAAACGTACTATATGTTTACAAACCCTTGCACGTTATGTCCTTTGACCCTAACTCAGTTAATTCTCATAGTTAAGTCTGACCAATTGGATCCCACATATGGGTACTTTAGTCATTTTACCTCAAATATTAAAATAAATAATCATAAAAATAATAAATACACCCCACATGCAACCACCAACACCACCATCCACCTGCCACCACCCCCACCTACTCCCATAGGCCACCACCAAAACCACCGTCACCACCACCCACCCACCTGCCACCACCACCCCACCTGCAACCACCAACACCACCATCCACCTACCACCATGAAAACCCCTCAAATCCGAAAACCCACCTTGAAAACCCCTCAAATCCGCAACCGTAACCACCATGAAAACCCTTTCTTCAACATACTTTTAGATCTCTCTCTCCCCCTTTCACCACCCACCACCACTACTTTTCCACCTCGAAGGCTAAATAAACAATTCTTGAACTGTTTTGTATTTCATCAATCTCAGAGCTTGATTCTCACTTTCATTGTCCCCAACTTATGTTCCTTCTTTTTGCAAGGTTGGTGCCAGAGTGAAACTTCATAAAATCCCCAAATATTCATGTAAACAAAAACTCAAAATCCTAAAATATTCACTAGAAACTTCATAAAACACTCAAAATCCCCAAATACTCACATTATCACTTACTAGACGATGTATCCCTATCACCATCTAAAATCTCATCAAAATCACCATCCTTGCAAAAATACCTACAGCTCGGCGGCAACAGATCGAGAAAACCGGTAGGCAAAAGGATGTCTTCTATGGATTTGTTTCGCTTCTCGTTATTTGAAACCCTAGCTTTCTTATGGTTGCTAAATCTACCTCCAGAGTGGATGAACCGCTGTCGAAGCTATCGAAATTGATCACCGGAGTGCTTAAAACGGAGCTTCGATCGGTTTGTAGATTCATAGATGTTGTGGATTAGTGTTACCCGCTTGAAAGAGGTAGAGATACAGGGGCGGTGGTGGCAGATAGGGGCGGTGGTGGCTGGTGTTTGATGTTGGTGGCGGAAGTGGTTTGGTGGTGGTGATGGATAGCAGAGAGAGAGAGAGAGAGAGAGAGAGAGAGAGAGAGAGAGAGAGAAGGTAGAGAGAAGAGTAAACAGAGAAACGCCTTTCTTTATTTTTGTTTTTATTTATAAATTATATTCAAATAAATGAGTAAAAAGACTAAACTACCCCAGTTTAACCTTATTTAACCATGAAAATAAACCGAGTTAGAGTCAAAGGACATAAGATGCAAGGGTTTGTAAATATAGAGTATGTTTACTATA
Source organism: Helianthus tuberosus (assembly GCA_030545235.1). Classification (NCBI taxonomy): domain Eukaryota; kingdom Viridiplantae; phylum Streptophyta; class Magnoliopsida; order Asterales; family Asteraceae; genus Helianthus; species Helianthus tuberosus. Next base: position 22,222,404 of record CM060397.1, read on the forward strand.
CTTATTAAAGACAAATGACACAGTTTGCATTAAGTAGTATACATAAAGGACGATTTTTGTAATTTACTCACACACACACACACACACACACACATATATATATATATATACAAGTGTCCGCTAAAATGAGAACCACCTCGAGTTGTAAGAACCGTGAGAACTACTTGATCCGGGGCGAGGTGGACCAATTTTTTTTCATAAACGTAGATGCATGTATTATAAGAACATTTGTAAAAAAAAATGTCGTGTGTGTAGTTTTGAGCACCACAAGTTTGTGTTGGAAAATTTACGGTACCCGTAAACACAAACTTGTGGTGCTCAAAACTACACACACGACATTTTTTTTTGAATTTTTTTTACAAATGTTCTTATAATACATGCATCTACGTTTATGAAAAAAAAAAGTTGGTCCACCGCGCCCCCTACAGTGTAGTTCTCACAGTCCGTACAACTCGAGGTGGTTCTCATTTTAGCATTCACCTATATATATAGGGAGGGGCTCATGCGAGAACCACCCTTATTGTGAGAACCTTGAGAACCAATGTGAACACAACCTAAAATAGCAAAAAAAACCTAAAAAAAACGTAACCCCCACCCCCCCCCCCCCCCCCCAAAAACCTAAACCCCCCACCCCCCCCCCCCCCCAAGCTAAAATGCTAAAAACTAAACCCCCAAAAAACATAAAAAAATCAAAAAAAAATCAAAAAAAAATGTAAATTTTTTTTTTAAATTTTTTAATATTTTTTATGTTAAAATCGCTACTTTTAGAAGCAAAAAAAAATATTTTTTTTTTTTTTAATTTTTTTTTTTGGCTTCGAAAAGTAGCGATTTTTTTATAAAAAATATTAAAAAATTCAAAAAAAAAATTTTTGTGTGATTTTTAGCTATTTTTGGTGTGTTCACATTGGTTCTCGCGGTTCTCACAATAAGAGGTGGTTCTCGCATGATCTTCTCCCCATATATATATATATAAACGGGATCAGGGGAAAACGCTCAAAAGTGTGAGAACGGTGAGAACGCTTCCTGGCCCAACACGTGTCACGCCGCTTAGAGAAGGGCGGAGGGGCTTTTTTGTCCTTTCATCTTTCTTTTTTTTTAAACACGTGTCACTTTGGCTTTCCATTTTTTGGCGTTTAATAAATACGCGGCGTTTTTATTGTTTTTAGATCAGAATCATAGTAAATATTTTGGCGTTTTAAGTATTGTTTTGGCCTTTTTATTGTTTTTTAGATCAGAATGCAGGCCTTTAATGTAAAAAACATCAATAATTTTCTTGATTTTATTATATCAAGTGTGTTGCCATGTAGGATACATGCCTATAATGTGACAGGCAATTATGGCGTTTTGAAAAGATAAATAAATTTCAATTTTCCATGTAGTGGCATTAATATAACTATAATGTTTGGCAATAATGATACCGTCTCTTTATTTTACTGTTTCTTTCAATTTTCATCTATCAATTAGTGTTGATTTTTCCAGTAATACTTTGTTTGCGTTTTTTGGCGTTTTATATACCAACATCGTGCTTTGCTAGCATTCGTTCTCACAGTTTTTCACACTATCAGGCGTTTTGGTGTTTGTAGTTTTTGGCGTTTTATACTCAATTTTTTTTTAAAATATTAGAGTCTTAGATGATAAACAACAGACAAATAGATAACAAACAATAGAAAATGAAAAAAAATTATAATCTAATTTCTCATCCAAATCTTCACTGTCATCAGCCTCTTCTACTTTTGACATTTTTGGCGTTTTGACCCTGTTTTTGAATACCTTATGTAGATCCTTATTTTCCTACATACCGGCCGTCTTTAGAAGATGCTTATTTTTTGTGGCATCCTTTATTGTGGCGGATATATACTTGTTTGATGACATGTTGAAGACCAATGCCTGCTCTAATGTATTGATCCCTTCATGCCATCAATATATCCATCAAGAACAAAGTGACATGATGTCATATCAGTGTCATCAGTCTCTTTATCTTGAATATTTATCCATCTCATTCAGCAAAAGATTATAGAGATACCCAACTCAGAGAAGAATCCATTCAGTGAAACTTCATTCATATCAATACTCAATATAGCAGTATCGAGGTTCATTTTTTGGCGTTTTTAAAGTGAATGGTTTCTAGGAAATATGGCGTTTTTGTTTCTGGGGTTGTGATCAGTTGATTGTGTATAGACGTTTCTCTTATAGGATGTTTTTGGCGCGTAGTTTAGGCGGGATTTTATTTATAATATATGATATTAATAAAGTAGTTGTCTTTTCAGTTACTGTGTATTTTTATAATATATGATATTAATAGACTTTCCATCTCCCAAGTTTGGCGTTTTTGAATGGGTTTAAGTAGTTTTTGGAGTTTTTCCATTTTTAGCTTTTATTAATTAATACTTCTGCAAATTACTTTCATTATAGTTTGGGAGTTTTTGGCGTTTTTACTCCATTTATGGCGTTTTCATATGAATTATGACTGTTTGGCGTTTATTAACATAATGTATTTTTTTATTCTAAGTTGAAAAATACATAGCAAACAACAGAAAAAGAAAATTAAAAAAATAAAAATAAAAATAAAAACAATTCATCTTCCAAATCTTCACTGTCACCAGTCTCTTTCTTCTTTTGAATCATGTTCGCTGGTGGTTTGGCTTAGCCATGCTTGTGTTTTTGTGGCCTTTTGGAAAGACAAAATGACATGAGTTTTTTTAATGAGTTTTTTTGAATATGTATCTTCAAACAACTCATTAGTGTCATTCGTCTTTTCATGCCATTAACATATTCATCAAGAACAAAACACAGAAAATGACATAAGTCTGACCCCAGCATTTTTTTGTTTATGATTTGTCCATCTCATGCAGCAAAATGTTATTTTGAGTCACAGCACCTCAGGGAATAATGCATTATCCGAAACTTTGGCGTAGATCAATATTTGAATATACAAGAAACGATATTTGGTATTTTGGGCGTTTTACTGAGGAAATAGTGTATCTGAAAGAACCGTCAATTTTTTTTTGGAATCTTTAATGTTTGAGTGTTTTGGCATTTTCTAAGATGAATGGTATATAGTATAAAATATGGCGTTTTTTGAGTAGTTGTGTTTGATTTTTTGGGGATTTTGGCACTTGTAAGATGAATGGTATATAGTAGAAAATATGGCGTTTCAGGTTTTGGGGGGTGTGTTTTTATATCTGGGATGTTTTTGTTTATATAGCAATGTGTTTTGGTCCGTAATGGCGTTTTATTCATCAGCATGGCGTTTTATTCATCAGTATGGCGTTTTGGTATAGAGGTGTAAAGATGTCACACCCCAACCGATGGCGGAAACATCGGGGCGCGACACTGAGCGAAACAGATTGTCCAGAAGTTTCCATAACAACTACGATTACCAATTATTTAAAACATCACGTCCCATACCATGACATAACAAGTAGCATAGTTATTACAGACAAAATCAAGACAAGTAGTTCTGTTCCGACAACTCATATTTTCAGATATAATAAATTGTCTTTGTTTCTAGACTCTTTCCTAGCCTCGATTTCACAGCAAGCCAAGCATTCTAACATCTTAAGCACCTGCCACATACGTTAAAGTAAAAGTCAATACACAATGTGTAAAGGTGTGCATACAAGTTTGATAATAGCATATAGAGTTTGAAATCGTTTACGCATAACCAACACGTACATAGTGTGAAATGAAGCACGTAAGTTATCGACATGATCCTATCAATACCAATGACTGCGGGTTGACTGCACAAGGCAGTTCGTAATACACACTCACCACTATGAGCCATGTAATTAGTTGTCCTTAACAACCCCTGAGTGAATAGGTGCTGAGTCCAAACTATAGTACTATCATTGCTAAGGCAGGTAGACAGCAATCCATGTGTAAACATAACAAACAAGAAATCATTGAGTCACGTATACATGCAGTAGCAGTTAGCGTTAAAAGTATGGCGTAGTGTGTTTGATGTGATTTAGAATAAGTAACGTATGCAACACCCAAAAGTGCGTAAAGCAAAAAGGGTTCGAGTATACTCACAGCGGTAGAATTAATGGATTGAAGGGAGCGCTTAGAGCGAGATTAGCCTGTACAGTTAACGATAGCATAATCGATGAGCGACGCGTAAAATGGTGAAGGTATACCAAGGATCGGATGGCCAGTCGATCGGGTGGCAATCCGTTCGGATGGTCATCCGATCGGATGGCCATTCGATTGGATTGTCACCTCATTTGGTGAGGATGTGTTTGTGTATGATGGCTTGAACTTTGAAGTTTTCGTTATAGCATTTTAAAAATAGAGAAGTATATCTACCCTTCAGGTTGGTCGATCGGACGACAATCCGATAGGCGAGGCTTCTCAGTTAAGAACAAGTTCACAGCCGGAAGGTCACTCAATCGGATAGCAATCCGATCGGGTGGCTATCTTGTGTATTGAACATGTTGAAAATTGGCCTAGTCCCAAACGACACACGATCGGATGGTCACTCGATCGGGTGGCAACCCGCTTCAACGTTCAGATCTTGACTAGTTGCAAAACAGTTTAAGTGTGGGACCCAAGTGCAAGCCGATTGGGTGGCTGCCCGATCGGGTGGCAATCCGATCGGATGGCTGTACGATCGGACGGTAATCTGTCCCAGTCAACCTGATCGTCTTTACACTTGGTTGTTTCGTTGGTTGTTTGTAGCTTTTGATCGAGACGATGTGGTACGTGCTAAGCAACAGAGCCTCGTCAATCCCCAAGTGATCCGATCGGACAGGAATCACCCTAGCCCGGTCAGTCAATGGTTCGAGCTGGTGGTTCATGCTTAACCCGAAACCGGTTGCCTATTTGATAAAACCAGATCTAGGACCAACACTTCACTAAGAATGAGTAGAAGATCGGAACTAGTCCTTATTCTATCAGTTTTGAGTGCATTTAGTGTAAGAGAGTTGAAAGAAAGTTAGAAAACCATCTTTCAATCCTTTTCACCGTGAATATGTTCAGATCAATGCAAGATCTTTGTTTATTTATGTGGAAATCGTCCAGATCTAAGTTGTTCTTGGTGGATTGAAGTCAAAACATGAAGTTCATAAGAACACCATGATGACATCATCCTAGAATACCTCAAATCCATTGATTTCTCGGTTAAAAGTTAAGATTCGAAAGATAGAAAGGTGTAAGAGTGCGTGTAAATTAAGAAAGTACAAGATTTAGGTTGAAAACTAACAGGATTTGAGAGAAATCAGAAGAAATGAAGGCTGGAGCGAGTTGAGTAGATAGAGAGCTGTCAACATCAAAGGATGTGACAAATGGGGGTATTTATAGGGTTTCCATAAAAGGAAAGTGGAGGAAGAGGCTGGTCGATCGAGTGGCAATCCGATCGGGTGGCAACTCGGTCGGGTGACAACCCGATCGGATGGCAATCCGACCGGATGGCCACTCGGTAGGTTGGCCACTCGATCCACTTGTCCGGCACGATGAGTTTTGGCGTTTCGATTTGAGCGTTGAGCTTTGCGATGCGATTCGTGGGAGCAATGCGATAGAGTTACCCATTAAATTACTTTTAATCCCAACTACTATATCTAACATACAATCACTATAACTACTGCGTTTATCGTTTTCGATTCGATTCGATTTGCGATGCGATTGATTTGCGATTAACACCTCAATACAAACACAACATGCACAAGTAACACATAAGCAGCACATGCACGCAAAACACTATCGAGAACACATACTTTGAGTTGCGATTGCGATAGAGATAAGCGATAAATCGGTTTAACATGGGGTTAAATAGCGATTATTAGCAAGTACTTCACATAATACAACTAAAGCGATAGCATAAATAGATTAATTACAAGTCAAAGAAGTCAAAACAGGAGTTGAGCAAGGAGTGACGGATCGCAATTAGCAATCTTTTCTTCCTTTGACTTCAATCTTGACTTTGACCTTGACTTTTGAAACACGAGTTGTTATAGCCTCCCCTTCTTAAGGGAATTTCGTCCCGAAATTAGGCCGAAGTCGTAGCAAACAACTGCGGGTACTTCGCCTTCATGTCGCTTTCGAGTTCCCACGTGAACTCTGCTCCTCGTTTGCCCTCCCAGCGAACTTTTACAATGGGAATGCGTGAGCGTCGGAGTTGCTTGGTTTGGCGGTCCATGATCTCGACAGGCTTTTCCACGAAGTGTAGTGTTTCGTTTACTTGAAGATCCTCAAGTGGTACATGTAAATCATGCTCAGCCAGGCACTTCCTGAGGTTCGAAACGTGGAAAGTCGGGTGGACGTTGTTAAGTTCCTCCGGTAGCTCGAGTCTGTAAGCCACTTTTTCGATCCTTTCCACAATATTAAAGGGTCCAACATATCGAGGCGCGAGCTTTCCTCTCTTGCCGAATCTGACCACACTCTTCCAAGCTGATACCTTTAGGAGTACATGGTCACCAACGTCAAATTCGAGGGGCTTGTGTCGTCTATCGGCGTAACTTTTCTGACGACTCTGAGCTTTCAGCAGATTGTCTCAAATTTGGAGGATTTTGTCAGTCGTTTCTTGCAATAGCTCAGGACCGGTTAGCTGCGAGTGTCTGATCTCGTGCCATACAATAGGCATCGACATCTTCTTCCATACAATGCCTCAAATGGTGCCATTTGAATGCTGGAATGATAACTGTTATTGTACGAGAATTCGACTAAAGGTAAGTATGCGTCCCAATTACCACCGAAATCTATGACGCACGAACGGAGCATGTCTTCAAGGGTACGAATCGTTCTTTCAGTCTGACCATCGGTTTGGGGATGGAAAACGGTACTTAGATTGAGCGTAGTACCGAGAGCAGATTGAATTGTCTCCCAAAGACGCGAGATAAACCGAGCATCGCGGTCAGAAATGATGTCGCTGGCCGTCCCATGTCGACAAATGATCTCCTTGGTGTAGATTCGGGCTAATTTTTCTACCTTATAGTCTTCCCGTATCGGCAGAAAATGAGCAGATTTGGTTAATCGGTCAACAACAACCCAGATGCTGTCGTGACCTGTGGGCGTGCTCGGGAGTTTCGTTATGAAGTCCATGGCTATACTTTCCCACTTCCACACAGGGATCTCGGGTTGAACGAGTAAGCCAGAGGGTCTTTGGTGCTGAGCCTTGACTTTCGAGCAAGTCAGGCACTTCGAAACATAGAGAGCGATCTCCCTCTTCATGCCCGACCACCAGTACTTGTAGCGCAGGTCCTAGTACATCTTGTCGGCACCGGGATGAATAGAGTATCGGGATTTGTGGGTTTCGTCCATCAGAATCTGTCGTAAATTGGTCCGTTTAGGGATCCAAACTCGGTCCAGATAATGGAATATCCCATTCGACTTATTTTCTAGCTGGGCTCCATCGTTGAGAATCCTTTCCTTCTTCAAAGTTCGCTCATTGAAACAGGCATGCTGAGCTTCGCGGATGAGGGTTTCGAGATCATACTGGGCTTGGATATTACGGGCGCTGTGCAAATAACTCCGTCTGCTGAGAGCGTCGGCAACGACATTTGCTTTGCCAGGGTGATAACGAATCTCACAGTCATAATCATTGAGAAGTTCTACCCATCGGCGTTGACGCATATTTAGTTCCTTCTGGTCAAAGATATGTTGTAGGCTCCTATGATCGGTGAATATCGTACACTTGGTACCATAAAGGTAGTGTCGCCAGATCTTTAACGCAAAAACAACTGCGCCTAGCTCGAGGTCGTGGGTTGTATAATTCTTCTCATGGATCTTGAGCTGACGAGATGCGTAGGCGATAACCTTGTCTCGTTGCATGAGGACACAACCAAGACCAAGGTTCGAGGCATCACAATAGACAATAAAATCTTCGTTTCCGTCCGGCAGAGTGAAAACAGGAGCATTGCAAAGCTTGTACTTGAGGGTTTGAAAGGCAGTCTCTTGTTCAGTTCCCCAAATAAAAGGCTTGTACTTGTGCGTGAGAGAAGCGAGTGGCACAGCGATTTTAGAGAATCCTTCAATAAATCGACGATAATAGCCCGCTAGTCTGAGAAAAGAACGGACTTCAGACGGGTTCTTAGGCGTAACCTAGCTCTTGACAGCTTCAATCTTCGCGGGGTCGAGGTGGATACCTTGACTATTAATGATGTGACCGAGGAATTGAACCACCTCCAGCTAGAATTCACACTTGGAGAACTTGGCATAGATTCGATTTCCCTGAAGTAGCTCGAGAACCAAACGTTGATGTTGCGGGTGTTCGGTTTTCGACTTGGAATAAATCAGGATATCATCGATAAACACGATGACGAAGCGGTCTAGAAAAGGTTTACACACGCGATTCATCAGATCCATAAAAACCGCGGGTGCGTTGGTTAAACCAAAAGGCATAACAACAAAGTCATAGTGGTTGTATCGAGTGCGAAAAGCAGTTTTGGGAATATCCTCCTCTAGTATGCGTAACTGGTGGTAGCCTGAGCATAGATCGATCTTGGAGAAACACGTAGCACCTTGTAATTGGTCAAACAAATCATCGATGCGAGTCAGAGGGTAACGATTCTTGATAGTTAGCTTATTCAACTCCCGATAATCGATGCACATCCGGAACGACCCATCCTTCTTTTTGACGAAAAGGACTGGTGCGCCCCAAGGAGAGGTGCTAGGGCGAATAAAACCTTTGTCAAGTAATTCCTGGAGCTGACTTGAGAGTTTGCGCATTTCGGACTGGGCGAGTCGATAAGGAGCTCTTGCAACAGGGTTTGCTCCAGGAATGAGGTCGATGCGAAAGTCGATGTCACGACTTGGTGGTAAACCTGGAAGATCTTCAGGAAACACGTTAGGGAATTCACAAACAACGGGAACGTCTTTCACCTCTTTAACTTCCTTTTTCTCCGCTACTACAATGTGTGCCAGAAACGCTTGGTATTCCTTGCGGAGATACTTGCTAGCCTTAACACACGACATGAGTTGGAGTTTCTTCGACGCGACTTCACCATAGACACATAATTGATCACCATTAGCGAGCGAGAATCGAACCATCTTGTCGAAGCAAACGACTTCAGCATGATTTTCACGAAGAAAGTCCATGCCTACTATGACATCAAAACTACCGAGCTGCATCGGAATAAGGTCGATAGGAAAGATGTGATTGTTGAGCTCGAGAGTACAATCATGGAGAACAGTGTTGACGTCGACAATTCTTCCGGTGGCAACTTCAACATCGAACGTCGAGGGGAGGTGGGCGCGCTTACGATTAAGAAGCTTTTCGAACTTAAACGATACAAAACAGTTATCGGCTCCAGTATCAAACAAACACGAAGCATAGATACCATTCACAAGGAACGTACCATTGACCACTTTGTTGTCAGCTTGAGCCTGGCGCACATTAATGTTGAAAGTTCGAGCACGGGCGGCTTGTTGCTGTTGCTGCTGAGGCTGCTGCTGTTGTTGCGGCTGCTGTTGTTGAGGCTCTTGCTTCACGACCCGATTGGAGCACATTTTGCGAAGTGGTTGGGATCAACACATGCAAAGCAGACTCTGGCGTTGACCGCGGGTGCCTGAGACGCTTGATGGCCTTGAGGGGCAGGGAGCAGAGCTTGATGAGCAGTAGCTAGAGCTGGCGCTTGTCGAGCACCTGTATGGCAGTTGGCGGTAAAATGGCCATACATATTGCAGTGTACACAAAATATGCAAGCAATTCCTACTGGGTGATGGTAGGTGCATGTCGGGCAGGCAGGATGAGGACCAGTATAAGCACGCTTTGCCGGAGGTGCTTGGGTTACCGGTGTCGCAACCTGGCGGTGTTGAGTTTGCTGCTGAGCTGGTACAGCCTGGAGTGGGGCAGCAGTAGTGACAACACAATTCTTGTTGCTGGAGTTGCTGTTGTTCTTCCTCTTGCGACGAGAGGCTTTTGAAGACTGAGGAGCGGCGGCGGTTTCAGCGGTTGGTGCGGTGGTAGCTTGATGCAGGTTCTTGGCGGCTTTATCCCAGAAGCCAGACTTGACTCGCTTGTCGTTTATCTCGGCGGCAAGAAGATAAGTTTTCTCGATCGTTGCTGGCTTTGAAGCTTGCACAAAATCTGCAACACTGTCTGGTAGAGCTCGAATGTACTTCTTGATTGCCATATCAGAAGTCTTGACTTGATCAGGACAGATAATGCAAAGCTGCTTGAAGCGAGCAGTTAAAGCAACATTGTCACCCTCCTTTTGCTTGATGTGCCAGAATTCATCCTCCAACTTTTGGTGCTCATGGGGAGGGCATAACTCTTCCGGCATGACGTTCTTCAACTCATCCCACGACAAACCATAAGCTGCATCGTTTCCGCGTTTGTTTCTCTCGGCCATCCACCAGTCTAGCGCTCGGGATTGGAAGACGCCGGTAGCATTCAGAGTGCGGAGATTGTCAGGACAGCCACTCTGACGTAGGGTGACCACGATCGAATCAAACCATTGGAATAAGGCCATAGGACCATCTTCACCAGTGAATTCTTTCGGTCCGCAAGCTTTAAACTGCTTGAAGCTAAAGGCAGCTTTGGGAATTTCGGTCCTGAGGAACAACCTTCGCCATTTGCTTAGTAATCATAGCAGCGAGGCGTTTATCTGCTTGCTTACGGCGAGCAGATTGAGTAGCGCGGGATACAGAAGACGACATTGTCTGCAACAGACATCGTCACAGGACTCAACACAGATTTTGATTATTCCTAGTATAGTCTAGCGATTACCATAAAGCTCAGGAACACATCTATTCATATAATCACACAGGCACGTAGGCACATAAACACGTAAGCACATAGGCACGTAGAGCACAGAAACACATAAGGCATAGAAGCACATGAGGCAGTCAGAATATAGAAATCTAGCTATATGTTGCACGTATTCCCTATCCTTCACAGTGCGTATAGTGATTCATTGCAGCGATTGCGAATATTGAGCAGCGATTGCGAACAACGATCAGCGATTTGTTGACGATGAGTAGTGAGTTGTGTGTGTTGATCGAAATGAATAGTGAAAATGAATAAATTATCCAAAATCGAAACATGTAATCACATTAACACATAAAATCCACATAAAATCGACAAATATCAGAGTCAGCAGTTGCGGGCTCAGAATCGAAACACATAGAAACCAAGAATAGATTGCCTGGGTGTAATAGACGTCAACTACCCAAAGTGATTCAACTATTCACAAGGATTTCAAGTGCACGCTTTGGCCTTCTGGACTGTGCTCTCAATTCGATTCGAGCGACCGGCACGCATCCTTCTAGCCATGGCGTGACTTCAAGTTGTTGGAGTCCGTCGAAACTTTGGTGAGAGTGTTGAAAATCAAAATAAGACCAGAGCGAGTCGTCAAGATTCGGGTTTCACCCCTAACTTAGCGACTTTAGTCCTGTTTTTATGTAAATAGAGAGGAAAATGTGCGTTAAAGTACGGATTTCACTCCTGATTTAACGCAATTTATCCTGTTTATAAGTGTAAATGCGAGTCGAACAAGTGATTTGGTCGAGAATTTGCGGCTTTCACACCTAATCTCGGCCTGATCACTCGTTCATTTTCAAAAATTATGGTGTAGTGATAGTGTAGTGTAAGCGAGAATAGCGAGATATAGCGATAAGCTTGTACAAAACCCCTACAGGGTGTGCACAAGTCGGCATGTTGGTACTTAACTATAGACTAGGTCGTTTCTAAGACGTCGACCCGGACTAGGTCGAGTCTTGCCTAATTCCCTATAGTTATGGCTCTGATACCAATCTGTCACACCCCAACCGATGGCGGAAACATCGGGGCGCGACACTGAGCGAAACAGATTGTCCAAAAGTTTCCATAACAACTACGATTACCAATTATTTAAAACATCAGGTCCCATACCATGACATAACAAGTAGCATAGTTATTACAGACAAAATCAAGACAAGTAGTTCTGTTCCGACAACTCAGATTTTCAAATAGAATAAATTGTCTTTGTTTCTAGACTCTTTCCTAGCCTCAATTTCACAGCAAGCCAAGCATTCTAACATCTTAAGCACCTGGCACATACGTTAAAGTAAAAGTCAATACACAATGTGTAAAGGTGAGCATACAAGTTTGATAATAGCATATAGAGTTCGAAATCGTTTACGCATAACCAGCACGTACACAGTGTGAAATGAAGCACGTAAGTTATCGACATGATCCTATCAATACCAATGACTGCGGGTTGACTGCACAAGGCAGTTCGTAATACACACTCACCACTGTGAGCCATGTAATTAGTTGTCCTTAACAACCCCTGAGTGAACAGGTGCTGAGTCCAAACTATAGTACTATCGTTGCTAAGGCAGGTAGACGGCAATCCATGGATAAACATAACAAACAAGCAATCATTGAGTCACGTATACATGCAGTAGCGGTTAGCGTTAAAAGTATGGCGTAGTGTGTTTGATGTGATTTAGAATAAGTAACGTATGTAATACCCAAAAGTGCGTAAAGCAAAAAGGGTTCGAGTATACTCACAGCGGTAGAATTAATGGATTGAAGGGAGCGCTTAGAGCGAGATTAGCCTGAACAGTTAACGATAGCATAATCGACGAGCGACGCGTAAAATGGTGAAGGTGTACCAAGGATCGGACGGTTAATCCGATCGGATGGCCAGTCGATCGGGTGGCAATCCGTTCGGATGGTCATCCGATCGGATAGCCATTCGATTGGATTGTCACCTCGTTTGGTGAGGATGTGTTTTTGTATGATGGCTTGAACTTTGAAGTTTTCGTTGTAGCATTTTAAAAATAGAGAAGTATCTCTACCCTTCAGGTCGGTCGATCGAACAGTCGTTCAATCGGACGGCAATCCGATAGGCGAGGCTTCTCAGTTAAGAACAAGTTCACAGCCGGACGGTCACTCGATCGGATAGCAATCCGATCGGGTGGCTATCTTGTGTATTGAACATGTTGAAAATTGGCTAAGTCCCAAACGCCACACGATCGGATGGTCACTCGATCTGGTGGCAACCCGCTTCAACATTCAGATCTTGACTAGTTGCAAAATAGTTTAAGTGTGGGACCCAAGTGCAAGCCGATCGGGTGGCTGCCCGATCTGGTGGCAATCCGATCGGATGGTTGTCCGATCGGATGGCAATCTGTCCCAGTCGAGCTGATCGTCTTTACACTTGGTTGTTTCGTTGGTTGTTTGTAGCTTTTGATCGAGACGATGTGGTACGTGCTAAGCAACAGAGCCTCGTCAATCCCCAAGTGATCCGATCGGACAGGAATCACCCTATCCCGGTCAGTCAATGGTTCGAGCCGGTGGTTCATGCTTAACCCGAAACTGGTTGCCTCTTCGATAGAACCAGATCTCGGACCAACACTTCACTAAGAATGAGTAGAAGATCGGAACTAGTCCTTGTTCTATCGGTTTTGAGTGCATTGAGTGTAAGAGAGTTGAAAGAAAGTTAGAAAACCATCTTTCAATCATTTTAACCATGAATATGTTCAGATCAATGCAAGATCTTTGTTTATTTATGTGGAAATCCTCCAGATCTAAGTTGTTCTTGGTGGATTGAAGTCAAAACATGAAGTTCATAAGAACACGATGATGACATCATCCTAGAATACCTCAAATCCACTAATTTCTCGGTTAAAAGTTAAGATTCGAAAGATAGAAAGGTGTAGGAGTGCGTGTAGATTAAGAAAGTACAAGATTTAGGTTGAAAACTTACAGGATTTGAGAGAAATCGGAAGAAATGAAGGCTGGAGCGAGTTGAGTAGATAGAGAGCTGTAAACATCAAAGGAGGTGACAAATGGGGGTATTTATAGGGTTTCCATAAAAGGAAAGTGGAGGAAGAGGCTGGTCGATCGGGTGGCAGTCCGATCGGGTGGAAACTCGGTCGGGTGATAACCCGATCGGATGGCAATCCGATCGGATGGCCACTCGGTAGGTTGACCACTCGACCCACTTGTCCGGCGCGATGAGTTTTGGCGTTTCGATTCGAGCGTTGAGCTTTGCGAAGCGATTCGAGGGAGCGATGCGATAGAGTTACCCATTAAATTACTTTTAATCCCAACTACTATATCTAACATACAATCACTATAACTACTGCGTTTAGAGTTTTCGATTCGATTTGCGATGCGATTAACACCTCAATACAAACACAACATGCACAAGTAACACATAAGCAGCACACGCACGCAAAACACTATCCAGAACACATACTTCGAGTTGCGATTGCGATAGAGATAAGCGATAAATCGGTTAAACATGCGGTTAAATAGCGATTATTAGCAAGTACTTCACATAATACAACTAAAGCGATATCATAAATAGATTAATTACAAGTCAAAGAAGTCAAAACAGAAGTTTAGCAAGGAGTAACGGATCGCAATTAGCAATCTTTTCTTCTTTTAACTTCAAATTTGACTTTGACTTCTGAAACACGGGGTGTTACAAAAGACGCTTTTACCCTTAATGAGGCGCGTCCACATAATAAAATTGATGTTATTTACGAAAACGCCGCCGTGCCAATCTAGTCCATAGATTGTTTTAATCGGACGATCGATAAGCGTTCTCACACTTTCTACCGTTTTCTCCAAATCCCGACCCTATATATATATATATATAGGGAGGAGTTCATGCGAGAACCACCCTTGTTGCGAGAACCAATGTGAACACAATCTAAAATAGCTAAAAAAACCTAAAAAAAATCTAACTCCCACCCCACCCCACCCCCCAAAACCTAACCCCCCCCCCCCCAAGCTAAATGCTAAAAACTAAAACCCAAAAAAAACCTAAAAAAAACTTAACCCCCTCCCCCCCCCCAAAGCTAAAATGCTAAAAACTAAACCCCCAAAAAACCTAAAAAAATAAAAAAAAAAATTTTAATATTTTTTATGCTCAAATCGCTACTTTTAGTGGCAAAAAAATAATTTTTTTTTTTATTTTTTTGGCTTCGAAAAGTAGCGATTTTTATATAAAAAATATTAAAAAAAAAATTTGTGTGCTTTTTAGCTATTTTTAGGCATTTTTGGTTGTGTTCACATTGGTTCTCGCGGTTCTCGCAATAAAAGGTGGTTCTCGCATGATCTTCTCCCTATATATATATATATAGGTAAAGAGTAAGGTACAAATCACCTTATCGTACATTATATACGCTAACATTATAGCCATACACGTGTCCTGATTGGTTTTTCATATATAGGGTTAAATGAGACAATTAATTCAATCATCTGAGGGTAAATTCGTCTCTTCATTCAATCAGCGAGCGAGAAGTTCGTTACACTATTATCCCGGTATTTATCATTCGAATCAATTTCAAATTTTTCATAATTCTCAATTTGCAGTTTTCGTTCTTCTGTGTTAGGGTTTTATTTAGTTGTTTTTTTTCGATGGATCCACAGAGCAGCAGTGGACGTGCAAATGTTGTTGATGTTGAAGAAAGTCGACCGATCGGTGATCATGCTCAATTATCTGCATATCAGAGAGTTTCTATTGAGGATGTTTTAAATCCGCCATCTGCAAATTGAAATCCAATTGCAAGTTCAAGTGCTCTAAACGATTGTTTTAATGGTAATTATGTGAATTCAGATTTCTAAATTGTTCGTATACCTGTTTTTTGTTTAATCGCTCCTCTGATTTTACATTTTTGTAACTTTTTTTGAAGTTTGAATGTTGAGTATATTTTTGATATGAAAGCAACATGTACAAATTCGCATGTTATTAGTCTTTCAATTCGCATTTGATTTTTTTCCCTAAGTAATTCGCATGCTATGGTTTATTAAATCGCATAGATAAATCAGATTAATCATAATCATCAATCTCGCATGTTTTCTTCATAGATTTCGCATGTTTTTGATTTTTCTGATTTGATTCATTTAGATGAAAGGGTTTACACTCCGGAGGTTCAAGCATCAGTTACACCTGTGGTTGGAATGCAATTTATCTCTATTGAACAAGCATATGCGTTTTACCAATCATATGCTAAGTTGGCTGGGTTTTCTATTCGGAAAGGTGGTGAAGTAAACAGTGGTGGTATAATCAAAACTAAGTATTTTGTATGTTCTAAAGAGGGACATAAGCCAATTTGTATTGACGATCGTTCGAAGTCAAAAAAGCAATTCAAAACAAGGAACAGGGGGACTATTAGAACTGGATGCAAAGCTCAACTTATGATTTGCACTGTGGATGGTAGATTATATACAGTAAAGAGATTTGTTGATGGCCATAATCATAAGTTTGTATGCCAAGATGATATTCACATGTTGCCAGCTTACAGACAATTGTCAGATGTCCAGGAGGAGATGGTATGGGAACTAGGCACTTTAAACCTTGGTCCTGTCAAAGCTTTCCATATAATGAGGAAACGTTATGGTGGTTTCGAAAACGTTGGTGCCACGGTTGATGATTGCAAAAATTTTAGGAAGCGAATTAACAGCTATATAGGAGAATATGATGCTGACATGGTGATTAATAGGATGACTGACAAAAAACAGTATTTAGCTGATTATTCGTTTGAATATTCTGTTGATGATGGCAAACGTTTTACTGGTTTGTTCTGGGCTGATGGTTTATGTAAGCTGAACTATATGGAATTTGGGGATGTGATATCCTTTGATGCAACTTTCAAGACAAACAGGTTAGTGTTTGAAGAAAAACATGTTTTTTTTAACTATTTTTCGCATGTTATATGTCTTCATGAGCTGTGTATATCGCATGTGTAAAATTTGTGTTAAGGATATCGCATGTTTTTACTTTTGTTTTCGCATGTGGGTTTTTGTAATTCGCATGTTTTACTTTTGTTTTCGCATGTGTTATGCAGGTACAAGATGGTGTTTGTCCCGTTCACTGGCATTGACAACCACTGTCGAAATGTAACATTTGGAGCTGGGTTGTTGGCATCGGAGAGCATTGAATCATATAAATGGCTATTGAATTCATTTTTAAAGTCATTTGGTCAGCAGCCAAAGGTTGTAGTGACTGATCAAGACCCAGCTATGAAACAGGCTATTGAGGAGGTTTTCTATGTCAGCAGACACAGATTGTGCATGTGGCACATAATGAAAAAAGTGGCAGATAAGGTATAGTATGCTATATTGTCTTTTGTTAGTGTTATTTTTTTATATTATATATTTTTTTATAGGTTGATATTAAGAGCATTTATTTGTCATAGGTTGGACACGAGTTGTGCAATAACGATGAGTTTAAAAGGAGGATGTGCGACATTGTATGGACTGATTCGATCGAGCCTGAAGAATTCGAGAGACAGTGGAAGTTGGTGTTGATTGATTTTGGTCTCACAGAAAACAAATGGATCGATGATATGTTTGTGATGAGATCCATGTGGATTCCTGCTTTTTACCGACACGAGCCAATGTCGGGACTTATGAGAACAACATCAAGATCAGAGAGTGAGAACCATTTTTTCTGCCAGGTGTCTAATTCACAACTCACTCTTGTAGAGTTTATGAATCATTTCGACGGTGCAATGGATGTTCAACGTTTTAATCATAGAAAGAATGATCATATTTCAAGATATACGGAACCTGCTGATTTGAGCGGAACTTCTTTGGAAGAAGATGCTGCTAAGAGATTCACCAGGTCTATATTCTTTGATCAGCAAATAGAGATTTTAGGTACAATTTCTGAATGTCTGCCGATGGACACCAAAGTAGAGGGTCCACAGATCAGGATAATGTTGAAGGACTTTAAAGCACATGGAAATGGTTTATTGGAGGTATTATTATACATGCGAATTTATTATGTTACACATGCGATTTAAAGTTATCCCTATACATGTTTGTAAAACATGCGAATTTAATATGTTACATATGCGATTTTAAAACGGATTCAATTACATGTTTTTTTAAGACATGCGAAATTGTCATGCTTCACATGCGAATTTAATTTTGAATATATATATTTTTTTTTGTTGGTTTTTCCTAGGTGTGGTTCAAGAACCTTGAAAATGATGTAACTGCACAATGTAGCTGTTTGCGTTTTGAGCAGTATGGGCTGCTTTGCAAACACATTTATTTCCTTTTCAAGATGTTTGGTGTTAAAGAAATACCAAACAAGTATGTTACGAAGAGATGGACGAAGGATGTTGTTCCGAATGAGTTAAATGTGAAGTACAATCTAATTGTGGGTGGCAAGGATGTGCAACACAAGGCTAAACGGATTGCTCGTGAAATCATCCACACAGGGGAGTATTTGGTTAGCAATTTGATTTCCGACCTCGATCAACTTGTTTTAGTGAGGGATCAAATGATGCAGCTCAAAGAGAGAGTGGATCAGAGTCGTATAACTAAGCAACTTGATCCAAAATTTGACCGATTTTCCAAGTTGATTGATTATCAACAACCCGTAACTAATGCTCCTCCTACTGTCCGTGTGTCGGCTGGTATAAGAAACAAAGGTCGAGGCTCGCATAAAAGGATTAAATCTAAGAAAGAACAAATGATCAGCCGCAAGGGGAAAAGGTCAAGGACATGTAGCGTATGTAATGTAAAAGGTCATGACATTCGGACTTGCGAGGAGCTGAAAGCCAAACTACAAGGTAAACAGCAAAAAAAGAAGATGAAGGGCATCCAGATCGAAAATGTTGATAGAGACAAAGACAATGAGGTTGAAGATGATGAAGAGGAAGATGAGTTTGAAGATTACAGTAGTGATGATGGATTTGAAGAAGAAGATCAGTGGGAGGAGGTTTCGGAAGATGGTGAGGATGAGTAGTTTTTTTCTAAATGGACATGCGATTTTATACGAAACACTTGCAATTTTTTATATTCATCTGTTTATATATTTTTCACATGCGATTTATAATGTACAAACATGCGATTTTATATGATTCAGTTTATAATAATTCTAACATGCGATTTTCACTTTTATTACATGCGATTTGTTGAGTTATGTTTTTTTGTATGTGACAAACAGGGGCAATATCATTCATGTGATTTAATATTTTTATAAGCAAGCATAATATGTGTTCTAAATACATACCCAAAATATAAAATAATTGTTATCGTCTAACACTGCCACAACCACAAAAGGATTAAAAAGATAATTTAGTTACTTGAAGAAAAGATTTTATCACGTTCAGAAGAGCTGAACTCCATCTTCTCCTTCACAGTGTTTAGAGCATCTGTCAGGAAAGAGAAGGCTAAGTCATCAGCTCTAGATTGCTCCTTTATGTGCTCCAAAGCTCTGTCCTTGAAGCTTGATGGTGGTTCTTGAAGTAGGCGTTCCCATAAATCTTGATTTTTCTTGATTTGTTCAAGAATTTTACCCTACACATCAAGAACCAGATGAGAAGAGTTGACATCAGTGCTTAGTTCTGTCAACGTGCGAGTTGACAGTAGCTCTTTGATTGCAATGTTTTTGATTTGTTCTGAATCATCAGATGCCATTTTTGTTTGTCTGTTTTGTGTGTGTTTTTTTTCTTCTTCTTCTATGTATTACTTAATATGGAAGGTAGTTGTATCTAGGTGTTTTATATTAATATAGTTAATTTATTATGTAGGCAGGGTGGTAAGTTCAGTTGTAATTATTGTAAAATTGATCATTACATGTCAATTTACAGTCACATCGGTCATAAATCAAGTATTTTTTATATATAATGCTACTTTTTTTAGTTTTTTAGATTCGTATTTTGTTTTTTTTAGTTATTTATTTATTATTTAAATTTTTATTTATCATTTTTAAGAGAATTGCAATTTTTAATTGTTTTGCACTGTTTTTATTCGAAATCGCATTTGAATGGATACAAATTCGCACACTATGTAAAATCTTAAAGAATACTTAACATTTTTACTGAAATCGCAATGCTTTATCAGTAATTCGCACACTATATGAAATTATAAGAAATACTTAACTTTTTTATCGAAATCGCATGTACATTGTTAAGAATTCGCACACTAAATGAAAATTTAAAGAATTTTTTTTAATACAAATCGCATGTGCATTATCCATGAATTCGCACATGATCTCAATACCTGCATCATCTTCTTGATTAGTTAATAATTTCTAAATTCATCCGAATTTCATTTTTCACATAAGGATTTTGGTGATTAGGAATCGATCGATTCTTGATTAATTGTTATATTTTCGATTTCGGTTTTAATTTTAGAATCTTACGTTATGATTTTTGAGGTTTTTGTTTGTTGATTATCAAGGGTTTTGATCTCGCATTAGACGATTTTAACCTTGGCGGTTTCTTTGCATTAATTTTAATTTGATAAATTTAATAGTAAAACACGCTGTTTAAATCAGATGATCCGACGGTTGTGGATGAAGCGTACATAACGTACGATTAGGTTATTTGTATGATAACCGGCCTCTCTCTCTCTCTCTCTATATATATATATATATTTTTTTTTTCTCAATTTTTAAGTTTTTAATGATTTTCTCATAAACCATTAATCTTAAATGTTTCATTTTTTATTGTTTTAGTTGATACTATTTCAACGGTTGATGTCAATTCCTATCAAAGTATGAAATATTCTAAATTTGGTAGAACAAATTATTTCATAATTTATAGCTCGAATAAATTGTACACCCCTCTTTTGAAAACAACGAATCTCACTTCTCTCCGTTTTGTCCGAATTTAAAATTGCAAGCTGACAGCTTTTGAACTTGGCTTATATTATCTATGTCTAGGGCTGTAAACGAATCGAACGAACACGAACAAGGCCATGTTCGTGTTCGTTCGTTAAGGAACAAGCTTGTTCATGAACTATTCACGAACGCTTACCAAACGATATTTCTTGTTCGTGTTCGTTCATTAAGGAAATGAACATGTTCGTGAACTGTTCACGAACACTTACCATATGCTAATGAACTCTAACAAATGTTCATGAACATAAATGAACACAAACGACATTTATGAACACAATATTTATTTTAGAATAAAATCTGCATTTTCATCACAAACATTACGAAGAATCCACAAAAAATAAATAAACACTTAACATAATTATCTGAACAGAGTTGGCGTGATTATCAAAAGCATGATAAACACAAAATTAAGAGTTTGTTAAGCCTTAACACAAACTAAAATTGAAATAGTGAAATGAGGGATTTGTGAGAGGCATATAAGATAACTAGGGTTTCAAAATTTTAAAAACTAGAAATAATAAAACAAAATACAACATATAAAAACCTTTAACGAACTAACACAAATAAATATTAACAAGCAAACATAAATGAACTCATTACCGAACGCTCACGAACATAAACGAACACATTATCGAACGTTCACGAACATAAACGAACGAACGCAACCTCTGTTCATGTTCGTTCGTTTAACTTAACGAACGGAATTTCTTGTTCGTGTTCGTTCATTTACTAAACGAACGAACATAAACGAACTTCCCGCCAAACGGTTCACGAACTGTTCGCTGAACGTTCGGTTCGTTTACAGCCCTCTCTATGTCTACTTTTCAGATATTTTGATTCAAATAGTGTTAACAAAATAGTGTTGTTTATAAAATATTTATTGAAGTAGTATTTTGGTTATAAAATACAAAGAAAATCTCACTCTAAAATTTCTAACTCCTGATCTTATTGGTTAAGTAATTATTGGTTTAATCATTTTTTTAATAAGCAAATTGTTAAACTTCATATGTTGTTCCGATCAGACCACAAAATTGTAAACTATATGTGTAATTATATGTATAAACTATTCAGCAAGCCACAAAATCGTTATCAATCTCACTATCTTCATTAAATTTTACTTTAAAAAGATAAGGACCTTTTATAAGTTATACAGTGAATTATATAAAGAAAGAAATTTATAAGATGTATAAACAATTTATAGAACATCTTAAATCTTTGTAATTCTAATATATCATCTTATTCATTGACAACATAAACTTTTTGATAGTTAATAAATGATTAATATGATTTACATATCAATTTTGGTTTATAAGGCTATAGGGTTTGGTCATAAACCTTATGACCACTATGACCCTCCACGTCAGTGTCATGTCACTTATCTCTAATCCACCGTTCAAAACCAATACCTTAAGGGTGTGGTCATGACCCAAAGCACTATCCCCTTATTTATTTTAATTTATCTTTTTCTAAAGAAAAAGAAAATGATTTCTTGAAAAATGGAAAGGAGGATCATGGTTGCCATGGTTTTATCCATGTAAACCATGGTGGATCATGCAAGAGGGTGGTGTAGCCTTCCATTCATGTTCCTATGTGGCGAGTCATATCCCAACCATGATCCCCACACCCTTTAACCTAAAAAAGAGAGTATATATCATTTGTTGCAGAACTATAGTAAAATAAGAGAGGTGCTTTAGGATGACCATGGGTGGACTCAGGTTTAAGGTATCAAAATCTCAAAGAATTGAGTTATGGTGTAATTTACGATCTAATACTTGTAAATAACATGTAATTGAAGTATAATATGTAAAGAGTGACCGTTATTAGTTATTACCACGTATATTCAAATTGATCTGATATAAAGTTTAAAAATGACCCTAACTAGTATTAAGCCCCAACGCGTTGCGGTGGGGGTGTAAAATTATTTCAAATAGTACCAATGTCGCATCACCGCCAACAACCAACACTTATTAATGTGAAGAAATTAGATCGTAACGTAAAACATAGAAAATAATAACCAAGTCGACTTAGTACCCGCTCGTTGCGACCAACCTGTTATGTTAAACGGGAAAAAACGACCTAAAACGTTGAACCATACACATATGTTGCGGTGTATTAACTCGCAAATTTAGAACGAAGTGTTAAACGAAACATAACTCGCAAATTTATATAAAATCAGTGAGAAACAATAAGCAAAAATTAAGAATATACGAAGGGATATGGTCCCAAAAACCTTGCGCCAGCACAGAGGACTATACCATCATTATGCTCTAGGATCATCTTAAGCAGGTCTTGTGCGCCCCGCGTGATCGATCTAAACTGATCTGGGAGGATCAATTCTTAACGACCATGCGCCGGAGATAAGAGAAGGCTAATATTCATTCAACACCCTTGCGCGGGCCCGCACAAGGATACAATTAAGCTTGAAGATATAACGACTAAAGTCAAGTCCCAAACATATCTGCACGCGTGAAGAAATAAGGAATTGAGCAAAATGAATCTTTTCTGTTATAACCAACTGGACACGTGGCAACTGATCAAAAGTTCACAGTTGTAGATCTTCTAAAAGAATTAAGTGACCATCGTGCAAGGCCTCATTCGGTTATAACCGAATATGACGTGTAGCATCTTGAACACTCATCTAATCTAATTTTATGATGATGGTATAATTAACATGCAGATCTAGATTAAATCACTTTTCACGTGGCATCTCCCCAGCCATCGATCAACCCATGATCCGTGTGCATGGATGGTGAAATAACCGCAGACGGAAAAGAAGATTCCGTTAACTCTCCGTTACATTTTAAGCGCCAAAACCTTCGGCTATAAATAAGAGACTTAAGGTACAAGTTATGGATTCACTTTCACATACTTTCACTCTTTACTATTTCATCTTTTTCAATCACTGTACTTATTCTCACGCCGGAGGGTGGTCACGGAGAGAACCCCTATTCTCCCTGTGGCGAGGCTGACGGCGTTGTCTGTTTTGCAGTGATTCAGGTGAAGAATTATCCGACAGTCATCAACGAGGAGATTAATCATTTTTAAGCAGAAACCATGTCCTCATATCTAGATTGATTCCGGTCATTTTAGATCTGGTGTTTCTTCAATATACATGTATTATAAAAATATAAAAACTATATATTTCGATTCCGAATAACCAGGTCCTGCATAGAATTTATAGGTTCGTATTTAATTCAAAAACCAAAATATTAATTTGATTCGTATAAACATTCCATCATAATTCTATTTATTTTCAACCAACTCAACACATCCTTTTTTTGTTTCCTGTTATTCTCAATCAACTTATTACAATCTTTTTCTATTTCATTTCGTATAATTACTTAAGTTTGTATATTATATTTATTGAAACCTGAATTTGAATTTGTTTTTTGAATTCATTTGGTTTAAATTTCAGGGTTTCTAGTTTGATTTGAACAATGAACAATTCTATTTTACTAAGTACATGGTTTTTGTTCACATTTGAAAAGAAAAGATTATAATGATTTGACTAAAAAATATATATATATATAAAGGAAAAATATAATGAGTTAGTTAAAAAATTAATAAAAATCCAGGGTTGATTATCCAATAGATTTTGAATTAAGTTTCTTAATCAAATTCGAACCTGTGAATTTCGAACCGGTTCAACATTTTAAAATATATAATCTTTATATTTTCATAAAAATACATGTTAATTCCTTATCATTGTTTTATATGTATATGGTAAAATATGACATTGGATAATAACATATTTATGTTTGAGGTCACCGCTTTAGCGACAACATGTCGTCGCTATTGCCTTAAGCGACGATTTTTACTAGCAATAGCGACGACATTTGTTGTTGCTAAAACTGAACTTTCTTTTAGTGTGAGGTTAACGATTCTTGTACTAGAAAAAAATGATAATTAAACCAATAAGATTAGAAGTGAGAAACTTTAATGTAAGATTTTTTTTTTCGGATTTTACAATTAAAACACTATTTTGGTAAATGTTTTTGAAGCAACACCATTTTGATAAATATTTCTTTTTCCATCAACACAATTTTAGAAAAAAACAAACTCATGCTTTTCAAGTTTTTGATCTTATTAACACGGGTCAACATAACGTTCTTTACTTCAATAGTTATATAGTTTTATAACATGGGTCAAAATTATATTTTTCTTAAAAAGAATAATTAGATATTAAGATATATATTTAAAAATCATACATATTTTGGTGATCAGGGAACCAACGGACCCTTTAAACCACCCTCTAGTTCCGCTCTTGCAACTCTGCAAGTTTAGAGATAATTAGTCAATAAACTAAGGTTTGTCTGCCAGGTTGATTGTCAGATGGATGAAATTGAGATGTCTAAAAATACAATTTCTTGATGTTTTCTTTTCAATAGAAAACTAAGAGAGGTTGAATAGTTAACCATCAAGAATAAAGTAATCTCAATAAATATATAATCGTTCACATGAATACTTGAACTGGTTATGTAGCTTTCACCCAGAAACTTTTCCCAAACAAAATCTTTTCCATATTACAATTAGCTTTCACATTTGTTTTTTTTTTTTTTTTTTTTTTTTTGTAAAAAAATTTAATACTAAACTATTTAGTCATTTAAACATCGAGATTTCATCGAATCCATTAAACGCCAAAGAAAGTAATAATAAAAGAAGTCATGTTGAATTATCGGAAGATTGTAATCGTTAGTGACCAGGCATTAATTTGTAAGCCAATTAATGATTACTCGAGAAGAAGTGAATAGACAAACGAATGAAGAATGAAGAATGATTCTATTACGACCCCTTGTTAAAAATTCTTAGTTCCACCACTGTTCGCCACCTTTGGCTTCCAGTCAACCATGTAAAACATAGAAGCGTTTTATAAATAGCACTACAAAATAGAGGCAAATTAGTGAAGTACACTTAATGAGACGCGACTTACCAAAGAAAAAGTCAGAGAAAATAACAGATCCACTGTGCCCCATGTACCATCATGCAAAATTACAAATCAACAACTTCTATATTACCAGGGCTCATTTTAGATTTGTAGTATGTTCTTTATCTAAATATTTAGTGAAACAAGTCACCATCTAACTTGATAGTAACTTGCTTAACAATTAATTCATAATGGTTCCCCTAAATATTTGTGACTGGATTAGTTATATTATAAGGAATAGTTGTAACTAGTTGTGAGGGGAGAAGAGAGAAAATGTTACTGTTTATCCGTAAATATATTGGAAACATTGTTAACCTATATAACTTTTTGGGTCATTGGGTTTTAAAAATCCTAACTTGTAACGCCCCAAATTGTGAATTACGCACTTTATGATTTTATATTATGCGACAAGTAAGTTATAATGCTTATAACCTTAGAATATGAATGCTTATGATGAGAATAAAAATAATAACAAGATTATGTGTAGAAACGAATATTAATAGAAGGATGATTAAAAAAAAGTAGGTACTTGATTATTATGTGAATGTTAACTAAATAGAAATGAAATTATAGTCATAAATGTAAACACTACATTTTATGAGGGGCCAAAAATGACAAGGTATGAAAGGTGAAATAATAAAAATGAAATTATAACATAAGGATGTGTGTGTCGCCCAGGATATCTAGAGGAAGGGGGAAACCCTTTTCATCCTCAAAATTCAGCAATTAAGTGGAAGAATTGAAGCTAATCATCTGCATGTTCATCTTTCTCTAATCATCTTAGCATTCTAAACATGAGGTATGTTGAAATTTGCAATTTGATGATCATGAATGAAATGAGTTTCAAGTAAATCCATGAAATTGTTTGAAATTAATATGGGTATGGGTTAGGAACATCCTATGGAACATGAATTAAACTTGAATTCGATTATATTGGGAAGTGAAAGTGAAAACCCATTTAAAATATGAGTGTTGTGATGTGTAATATGAAACTTGGTGTAAATTAGTATAATGATGTTCATATGATGATGTTTATGATGAGATGTTGTTAAGTGAAATCTATTTAGGATGAAGGTTATATGAGATTTTGATTGAAAATTGATGTTATTGATGCTATTGATATAAATTGGCCAAGTTATGCATATAACACTTGTACACTATGCTTAATTAATAGTATGCACGCCAAGTGTTTGTTAAAATGCTCGAATGAAATGAGCATATAATTTTACAATGTTAAATGGTTAGAATTGTGTGATTGTTAGTTGTTAAATTGAATATGATAAGAACGGAATGAAAGGAATGACACGAGATTAAAGTAAGTGATTTTGGATTGTAGGAATTAAGGAAGAAAGCTCAAGTCATTCCGGATCGCAAACAAACAACGAAAGGTAAGTTCTTATGCTTACAAATTTTAGTAGTGTGTATGATATGATATGTTACTATCCTAGAGTCGAAACCTCGTATATTGGTCAAGCTAGCGTATGTTGAAGTTATGCTAAGAGTATGGGTCGAATGAGTAGAATGGATCATATGTCAAGTTTGGGAAATTTATGTCCGATTGAATGTTTGAAGTGTTACCATGTAGTTTGATTAGAGGTTTGAACTATAAGAATTGATGATTTTTAATTGACTAATCGTTTGCATTGAATGTAGGTAAATCGTCTTGATAGTCGGCGCTACTTTGAAACGGACACACCAAATCGCACGCTTCCGCAATGATGCTAGTTAATGGGTCTAAACTTTTGTTAGAAGGTTTTCGTTATGATGGGTCTTTTGTAAATAACTTAACTTGGAAGGTTGTCGATGTCGAAACTTTTGTTGTTTTAAGACTATGTTAGTTGCCTAAGAACTTTTGGGATGTAAACTCTTTTTGTAAAATATCTCGACTAGTTTTTTTTTATGAAGTTAATGCAAGCATTACAAGCTGATTATTTGACCCGTTTGGTTCTTTTGTCATTAAGTCATTATGTTTTCAATAAGAATTTTTAGACCTTACAAGTTGGTATCAGAGCCGAGGTTTGAGGGATTCAAGTATTAGAGTTAAAATGCTTGAACTCAAACCGAAAGCTCGTATGAAGGTGTGTTTGTTCCGAAGCGTTATGCAAGTAAGTAATTTATAAATTTTGATTTATGTTTTTAGTTGGAAACGGGAAGGGGTTTTAGTTGACGCACTAGAATAACCTGGGTTGGATCATTACGGAATGTTACGGGAGGTTTTGGGACTTAACGGAACCTTTTCGGGGCTTGGGAACGAAGTTTTGGGTAAAAATGAGTAAAAACGGCGATTGCAAGTCAGATCTGGGATTCAGCGCCCAGTGCGCCAAAAACAGCGCCTAGTGCGCCAAAATGAACTTTCCAACTGTGGTGCGCTGAAATCAGTGCCTAATGGCGCCAATTGTTGTGTGTATGCTTCCAATACTCCGTAATGCCTCCCGAAAACCTTCCGTCAAGCTCCAAAACGCCAATGAAAATCAAGAATACAAGCTGATTAACATGAATGCCATTAGTAAAAGCATGAACGAGAAGGAAGTTAAGTACATGAATGAATGTATGATTGAATTAACACGTCTAGGATGTTTGTAATGAAGAATGATCTACGAGAATGAATTATTAAAAAAAACTAATAAAGCATAGAATGATAAAGAGAATGAATGGAATGCTATCTAATACAAGTTTGGTAGGGTTTTAAATATGTTGCACGAACTGAGCCCACTTCTCCGGGCATAAGATGATGATTACATGAAGGCACGAAACTAATACGCGGATTGCGCGCCTGGCCAGTACGCAAGAAGTATATGACATTCGTGAGACCATGATAATCATCACAGGTATGTCCGGTAGAATCGGGAAGTAGGTTGATGTGTGGATAAAAGGAATTGTAAGACTCTTAAGAAAATGGGAGTATTCTATAAGAATGAAAGGTTTGAATCCGTAGATAAGTACAGATCAAACATATAAGAAAGAAAGGTACGAATGAAAAGTTTGAATTAGTAGGTGAGTCCGGATTAAACTTATAAGAATGAAAAAGTTTGAATCCGTAGGTGATGTACGGATTAAACTTATAAGAATGGAACATAATAAAGAAAAGTAAAATTCGTAAGCAAATACGGATTGAACATATAAGAGTCATAAGTAAGAATGAAAAGACTTGAATCCATAAGTTTCTACATATGTATTTCTGAACTAAACACGTAAGAACAACAGGTCGAATCCATAAACAAGTGGGAATGGGTAAGAGTGAGGGATGGAATGTGTTTCTTCCTCCTACTAAGGTAAGTATAAATCTTGTAAGTATGTGGTGCAGGTAACCTTGTAGAGTTAGGTAGGTCACTTGACTAACATGATGCATATATACATATGATGCACTTACGAGCAAGCAAGGGATATGTTATGTTTAAAAAGAATAAAACTAACCTATCTAAAAATGTATTTACAGTTTGACCTTGTTGGAGTCAAACAGGTTATATGGGTAAGTGTAAGACTAATGAGAATATGATGGCAATGGAGATGAATCTAAACGTCACATAAACAAAATTTTGTAAGAAACATATTAAAAGGCAACTCATGCGGGTTGGGGTGGATGACAGGCTACGACCCGTAGAATGGCATAAGTATAGATGAGGAAGAAAAGTTGTCCGTGAACTGCTAAAACGGTGAAATGATGTTTTGCTAGTATGTTTGAATTGAAAGTAAGTACGACACATGATCCAATATATGTATACAAAAAGTTATAAGTGGCAGATTGACCTTGAAAAGTCAAACTGCAGAAATTGGCATATAATTGATAAACTGCAAGAGTAGCACGTAAGAAACGAAGTGTGTACTGTAGTATACCAAATAAGTGAGAAATTTGTGAAATATATATATATATATATATACATACATATATATATATGAGTTAACACCGAATACAATGAATATTTAAATGAAAATTATGTGTTAAAGAATGGTTATGTATTGTCCCGTCATGAACGGGTCGAACGAATGAAAATGAAATGTTAAGGAACGATCATGTATTGACCCGTTACGAACGGGTCAAACAAACTAATGTTTTAAAAGAATCTAAAAGGGCTAGTATGTATACAAGATGATTTGATAAATGTTAAGTTTGAAGGAAACTGAATGAAATGTGCTAACCCTTAATTTATAGATGAGAATGGTCGAACTTTTGGCGTGATAAAACTAGTAGAGTTGGTGAAAAGATGCACACGAGTTTCGGTAAAAAAGGTACCTTTTTGCCCTGGATTTGCTGTCGTTTGCTTTTGTTTCTTGGTATTTGTGTAGTCATCTTTAGTGTTTTTCTTATGCAGAGTTGACTTTATGGAGACTGCTTCAAGGGGATTCTAAGGATGTCAAGTTTGTAGTTGGTGATGAGGTTGATCCGGGTTTGAGCCGTAGTGTAGGGATGCAGGTTACCGGGGGGTCTGCCCAGGCTGGGGGCTCCGTTGCTGTGGAAGGGGGTGAGGAAACCTCCTCTGATGGGGAGAAGAGTTCCCCTGATCCCGCCCCCGTAAAGCATTCTGATCAAAGTGATGATGAAGCTCTGGAGGTTCGTTTAGTTCGTAAGATGAAAGCTGCAAGTCCTAGGCCAACCCCTGCTCCCTGTGATATCCACAAAGGCTCCGGAGTGCCAGTGGACAGAAGCCCCCTCCTTCATCGAAGGCTGCTTCCGAACTTCCCCTCGTTGGGGTTAAGGGTTCTTTGTCCAAACACCTGAGGTCTTCAAGTCTTGTGAGTGCACCTTTGTTGGTGAGCTCCTTTTCCCTCTTACCTATTTGCCTCGTATTTATTTTGTTCTGGGGGGATTTTTGATACTCTTCTTCTTTTTTTTATTTGTGTAGGGGAGTTCTCATGATCCAATAGAGATCCCTACTGGTCCATCCCCTTCCCGTGTTCAGGACAAGACTCCGGAAGTAGGCATGGCTCATTTTACCCCATCCTTTGAACTCTCTCCTCACCATGCTACTGGGACCAGTAAACCTACTCAACCCGAGGGTTTTGCTCATCGGTCCCCTTTGGCTCCCATGTTTGCTGATGCTATCCCTTTCACCTATGTCCCTAAATGGAAAATAACTCATTCTTCGGTGATAGGGACCCCTGAGGCTGCTAGGGATTTTTTGAGTCATGATGTTCCTCCCTCCCATAGATTCATGAATTCTGCTTTGAGGGATGATCTTTTTGAGGATCAGTATAGCATGTCTCTCTGTGAGAGTTTTTTCAGGGGTGCTGGCATGCTGCAGCGGATTGACGATTTGAGGAGGGCGAATGAAGGACTCAAGGGTGAACTCAAGACCTCCTAGTATGTCGTTGTCGAACTTAGATGTCAAGTGGTCGAGGCTGAGAGAAAGTTGCAAGAGGAGAAGGTACATAGCCTTTCTCCCCCTCCCCCCCCCCCCCTTTTTTTATTTTCCAACTGTTTTTGGATTTTTTTTTTATGATGTTTCCTGCCCAGGGGGCTGGAGCCATGTTGGAGCGGAAGGAACGGGCCTGGGAAAGAGAGATGGCGGTGCTGGTGGAGGAGAAGGAAGAGTTGGCCGCTGAGTTAAAGCATCTGAAGGAAGTTGGCTCCGTTTCTCAGGAGCAGCTGAATACTATGTATGCAGATTATGGGATAACTTCTGATGATAATCAGCGGTTGGCTAAGGAGAAACATTGGTTAATCACCGAAGGTTTCAGAGCCTTCCTTACTGCCGTTTCTCAGTCAGAGGTGTTTAAAAGTGGCTTGGAGGAGGTGTATAGGGCGTACCGGGATGTTGGCTACCAGGCTGGGCTGAAGGATGGCTATATTTACTCTGCTCAGGGCCTGGGCAGAAAAGAGACCCCGCTTTACAACTCCAAAGCTAAGAAGAGACTTTCCAAGCTGGATGAGGAGTTTGGGAGTAAGACCCCGGCCATTCTCAAGAAGATCCTGGAGCATCCCATATCGATAGATGAATTGAAAGTCCTGTTTTCCTCCGTTGGTCCTTCGTCTCCACCGTCTTTGTCTGAGGATGGTCCCCAATGATTTCTGAACATTAACCTCTTTCGATATGGTTGTAATCTGGATAATTTTCTTACCCTAGGATACTTTAAACTCTTGGTATTTTGGAAGGAGAACCTTTGTGTTGGGGTTCTTCTAGGTACATAATCATATAACCTATGACTGTATATTGCCGTCTTGTTTTTTGCTTGTTTTTTGTTGTGCTTTTTTGTGTTCCAGGGGTTAGGTTGGCGTTTCCCTGAAGACTTTTGGGCTGTTTGTAAGGAGTCGTGCTTTAGTCTGTTTGTTATGCCTGTTGGCTTGTATGTTGGTTGTTTAAGCCAATAAGGCTTCCTATTGTACATTCATTTTGTAATAAAACTTTTCTTTTTGTAGTTTGTTTACAAGAATGTGTTATGTTTATGGCTTGTTTGATAAACCGGGATCGTCTGTTCAAGGCCAATCACTGGACAAGCTTATAATGTGAGATTATGTTTCTGGCTTATTTGTCCGTTTTCTTTGGGTTAGCTAGACCCTGTTTTGCCCCACGGCCGGGCTTTTGGTATGTTCAATATACCTTGTACACGTGTGTTTGTTTATTGGTTAGGCTTATAATATTTCTGGGCACGTCTGCCTAGATATAATACATGTTATCTTTGTCAAAAGAGGACAAGCTATTTGTCCGTTTGTCATTCATTTCTTGGGGACTAAAACCTCCCAGTACAAATTCTTACAAAAGATTCTTTCTTGGGGTATGCCCCAGATTAATAGTTAATCATTACAAAAGTGGCTCCCTGGCCGTTTTTCCTGGGGATAGACCCCTCATATGTGATACTTCCTGAGCTGCATGAGGTTCCACGTCCTGGGGACCTCCTTGCCTTGGAGCATTTCCAGTTTACAACTTCCTTTGCCGTTTGCCCATATGACCCGCTAGGGCCCTTCCCAATTGGGTCCTAGCTTTCCGGTGCTCTCTTGTAGGCTGGCTTCGTTGGCTCTTAGGACCAAGTCCCCCGGAAAGAGGCTAAGTTTTTTCATTATAATAGCTTTCGAGCTGCTTTTTGTACTTAGCCTCCCTGACTGCTGCGACTTCCCTTCTTTCTTCAAGCAGATTCAGATTCATCCGGAGGTCCTGCTCGTTTTCGGCCTCCCTGAGCTTCATTCGGGCAGTTGGGGATCCTATTTCAGCCGGGATAATAGCCTCCGTCCCATAAGTTAAGCTGAAAGGAGTCTCCCCGTTGCAGTCCTTAGGGGTGGTCCTGTATGCCCATAGCACAAATGGCAGTTCCTCCAGCCACCCTTTTTGTTTTCTTCCGAGTCTCCCTTTCATCCCTTTGATAACGCTTTGATTTGCTCTTTCCACTAGCCCGTTACTCTGGGCATAGGTGACGGAAGTGAACACTTGGTGTATGTGCATTTGTTCACACCAGGGTCTGAAGGGTTTCCCAGCAAATTGTACGCCATTGTCACTCACGAGCTCCTTCGGGACACCATATCTGCAAATAATATTGTCTAACACAAACCGCCTCATTTGCTCCCCGGTTATTTTTGCCAAGGGTCTTGCTTCTATCCACTTGGTAAAATAATCGATGGCGACCACCACATACTTAACCCCTCTGGGACCCTCCGTGAATGGCCCGATTATGTCGATGGCCCATTTTTGGAAGGGCCAGGACGTTGAGACGGGAATCATCGGGTGTTTGTGTCGATGAGTCATAGGTGCATGTACCTGGCAATTGTCGCATCTCTTAATCTCTTCGGATGCTGTTTCGTACATTCGAGGCCAATAGAACCCCGCATTCATTGCCTTTGCTACTACCGTCCTGGGCCCCGAATGCATCCCACAAATCCCTTCATGTATTTCTCTAATCACATACTTAGCTTCTTCCATGTCGACACACTTCAAGGATGGGCCTAGGTACGATCTTCGGTAAAGTTCTCCGTCAACCAGCTCATACTGTAAGGCTTTTACTCTTACCTTTCTGGCTGCCTAGTCTCCCTCGGGTAACGTTTCGTCCCTCAGGAATTTTGCAATTGGTGTCATCCATGTTTCTTGTGCGTTTTCAACTGCAGCTACGTCCTCTGTACCGAGGGAGGGGGAGGTCAGGACTTCCACTTTGACTTCTCTTGCCAGGTGGTCAAATGCTACTGAGGCCAGCTTACTGAGGGCATCATATTTTCTGTTTCTCCCGCGAGGGATGTATTCTAGCTTGAAGGTTTTGAACGCTTCGGCTGTTTCTTTTACTTTTGCCACGTACTGAGCCATGGTGTTGTCTTTAGCCTCATAGTCTTCTTGGTACTGCTTGACTACCAACTGTGAGTCAGTACTGGCCTCCACATGCTTTGCCTTCATTTTCTTAGCTAGCCTCATCCCTGCTAAGAGAGCCTCGTATTCTGCAGTGTTGTTGGTGTTTTCGAAGTCCAGTCTGATGGCATACGTCAGTTCGACCCCCTTAGGGCTAATTAGTGTAACGCCTGCTCCGCTACCTTCTTCGCTGGAGGCTCCGTCTGTGAGCAACTTCCATACTGCCTCATCCACCCTTTCTTTCTCTTCCTTTTCTAAAGCTTCCCACTTTAGAAGTTCTTTCTCTTCATCCTCAGGGACCTCTGCCAATAAGTCGGCCAGTATTTGTCCCTTCATTGCAGTTCTGGTCTTGAATTCCAAGGAATGTTCTCCTAACTCGACTGCCCACTTAGCCACAGCTCCGGCCTTCTTAACACCTTTTGGAGGGGCTGATCCGTCATCAGGGTGACCTTGTGCCCTTGGAAGTACCTCCTCAGCCTCTGGGATGCGAAAACAAGGGCCAAAGCTAGTTTTTCCAGAGGCATGTAACGCTCTTCGGGGCCTTTGAGGGTCCTGCTGATGAAGTATATTGGTATCTGCTTCCCTTCCTGTTCCACCATCATGACCGCACTTATGGTAGTCTTTGAAGCAGATAGATACAGGAGCAGATCTTCCCCTGGCACTGGGGTGGCCAAGGTCGGGAGCTTGCAAATGTAAGTCTTCATTTCTTGGAAGGCGGCCTCTGCCTCGGGGGTCCATTTAAACCTGTCTGTTTGAAGGCAGTCATTCAGCACCTTCATGAAGGGAAGGGTCCTGTCAGCTACTTTTGATAGAAAGCGGTTTAATGCAATTAGCCTTCCGTTCAGCTGTTGGATGTCTTTAAGGGACCTGGGGGATCGCATTTCGGCCACGGCTTGAGTTTTCTCCGGGTTAGCTTTGATTCCGCCCTTAGTAACTACTAACCCCAGGAATTTCCCTTCTTCTACCCCAAAACAGCACTTCCCAGGGTTTAACTTCATATTCACATCCTGCATGGTTCGGATGGTCTCGGCTATGTCGTCTATCATGGCCATTTCGGTTAAGCTTTTGATAACAATGTCGTCCACATATACCTCCAGGTTTCGTCCCCGTTGTTCCCTGAAAAGGGCATTCATGAACCTTTGATAGGTGGCACCGGCGTTCTTGAGTCCGAAGGGCATGTTGGTATAGCAAAATGTCCCTTCGTCTGTGATGAAGACGGTCTTCTCCTCGTCTTCCATTGACATCTGTATCTGATGGTATCCTTTATAGGCATCCAAGAAGCACTTCAGGGGATACTGGGATAATGAGTCCACCTGGACGTCTATCTCCGGGAGTGGGTAGCAGTCCTTGGGACATGCTTTGTTCAGATCTTGAAAATCAATGCACATCCTCCACCCTCCGTCTTTCTTCTGGACCATAACCGGGTTGGCAACCCAAGACAGGTATTTCACTTCCCTTATTATTCCGGCTCTGAGCAGTTTCCTGGTTTCTTCACAGGCGGCCCTCCTCTTACTAGGGCCCATTCTCCGTTTTTTCTGCTTTACTGGCTTTGCCCAAGTGTACATATTGAGTCGGTGTTCAGTCAGGCTTCTCGGGATTCCTGTCATATCCCCATACTGGAATGCAAATACGTCTATGTTGAGAAGGAGCAACTCCTTGAGGGCACTTTTGCACTTGTCACTCAGGTGACTTCCTACTTTAACCGTCTGCTCCGGGAACCTGTCAGAAAGGACCCACTCTTCGACCCCCTCCTTTCGGGGCTTCTCGGATGTTTCCCCCTTGGATACGGAAGAAACTACTTCGTATGCAGATTTAACCCAATCCAAGCCCTTTGGTGTCTGGAACACTAAGGCTCCGTGTGGGGTGGATGCTTGTGCTTGCAGATCTCCGATCCCAGGTCTTCCCAGGATTGCGTTGTACTTTGAGGGTGCTCGGACTACCGTGAAGGTTAGGTTTATAGTTCGGACTCGATCCCCTACCCCGACTGTGAATGGGAGTCTGATCTTTCCCAGGGGGTGTGACACACTGTTATTGAAACCTACTAGGGGGATGGAGTCCTGCTCAAGTCTATCTCTTACGTCCCTGTCAAATCTGAGGAAACAATGCTCGTATATAACTTCTACCCCGGATCTCCCATCCACGTGTATTCGGGCCACCTTGTGGCCGGCTATTATGGTTGAGATGTTGAGCGGGAGCAGTTGCACCTCGTTTTCCTCTAGGTGTGGCATTAGGATGGGAGCTTTCATGCAGTCTGGGGAGCCCAGGATTCTGGCCTTTACACTCCTGGTGGTATCAAACTCATTCCTCCTTCTGATCATATCAACATCTGCCCTCCCAGGCTCCCTTACATCTTTCCCTTTACGGTCCCCTCCCCCTTCCTTAATTTCCTTGACCAGATGGGCCAGTTTTCCCGTTTTCACCGCGGCCTCTATTTCTCTCTTTAGGTACATGCAATCATCAGTTCTATGGCCAAACCCTTTGTGAAAGTCACAATACTCATTAGGTTGTGCCTTTGGCCCAGGTTTTATGGGTGGTGGCCTTGGGAAGGAGCCCTTCACCCTCTCAGTAGCTAGTATTTCACTTGGGGTTTTGGTGAGAGGGGTGAAGTTGTCAGAGTAGGGGGACGGGCCTCTTCCCCGGGGCCTATACGGGGAGTACGAGGGTCTCGTTCTATCGTGCAACATTCTATCAAAAGCAGGTTTTCTTGAGTAAGGTGTACCTTTTTCGGGAGGTTTTACAGCCGTGGTGAGCCTTCGGGGTGGGGTGTCCATCTCCTTGGCTTTGCTGACTGTGTCCTTCCCCCTGACAAAGGCTCTGACTCAGTCCATGAGGTTGTCAAACGAGTGTGGGAATTCCTCTCCCAGCTTCTCGCACAGTTGTGCATGCTTTAACCCGTTGATGAAACTGCTAATCTTCATGACCTCCGGGACATCCTTGATGTTCATGCTTTCCTTGACAAATCTCTCCATGTATTGGTCTATTCGCTCGTTGTCCCTCTGTCTTATGTGCAGGATCTCGTTTGGGTTCTTGACCACTTTCCTCTGCTGACCAAAGTGCCTCAGAAACTTTTCACTTAACTCTTCATAGTTGTCGATCCCACCGGGGGGAAGGCTGTCAAACCAAAGTCTGGCTCCCTCCGTCAGGGTTTGTACGAACATGTGGCACCATACCGGCATGGGCCACCGCCCCAGCTGCCCTGCCCCCCGGAAGGCATGAAGATGATCCTCGGGGTCCCTAGTCCCATCATACCTGTCGAAGTTTGGGGGTAGTTTTGTCTTAGGGGGCATTGGTGCTTCTACAATCCTCCTGGTGAACTTTGAGATCTCGGCCAAGTCCCGTGGGAGGTAGGGCTGATTCAGACCGTCATCGCTTTGGCTTTCCTTTTCTTTTTCTTTCCCTTTCGGCTTCTTTCCCGTTATGAGATCCTCCCTCTCCTCTGAGGACATCTGTCTGAGGGCCGTCATGAATGTTTCCAGTGGGTCACTACCACTGCTTTTGTTCTGTGGGTCCACCCCTTCTTGGTTGGAAGGTGTGTCAAAGGATAGCCTAGCCCTGAGGCTGTCGAGATTTTCTCGTCTTTCTAAATCTTCAAGACACTTTTTTTAATTTTTCCCTGTGCATAGCCATGAAGTCTGGAGTGATGGGTTCCTCTCTTTCCAGAAGTTCCACTTGATTCTCATTCTCTTCCTCATGAGGTATGTCTTCTACTGTTACTTTGTCATGGTCGTTCTGTACCGTCTGGATGGTACGTGAGCCGGGTGGAGTAGCCATGTTGTTTCTTGTCAAAACGGGTTATCTCAACGTCGGAATTTCAGAGTGGGAACACCAGTCGGACCGATGTCCCACGGATGGCGCTAATGTCGAATACCCAAATCCCTGATGACGTTCAATGGGGTCTTCGCTGACGTCCAGTGTAACAACTCTCATCAAAAGTCATATTTATTAATTTAATTTGTCCAATAGGAAACCCTAATTGAGACACCCAAGTGATTCTGCGCAAACCCTAAAATTTTTAGAACAATCAGAATCAGGATCAGGGCCCCTAAAACTCAGGGGGGGTAAACCCTAGTTACGATTATCTAAATTATGTGCTGTCAAATTCGAATATTTCAATTTCATCAACTCAGTAGGCCTAGTCCCACACGTGGCAACACTATGACAATTAGGTGTCCCTTACGGACCGTAAGGGATAAGTCTTACGGTCCGTAAGCTAAGCAAAATTCGTGTATAAATAGAGGGCCTTGGGACTTGAATTCAGGAGTTAAAACGACGTAAATTCTCGCTACATGCACCGAGTTACGTTCTGTTTACCACAATTAACACACACGGATCACTAATCGACGCCGCAATACAGGGTAATAACTCGATCGTTGCTACGATTCAATGTCCGATCGATTAAACTATCCAATGGATGTTTAAGTGCCGCCCATATTAGGGTTTATGCTTTGTCATTCGTCGTTAATTCGATGGATGTTTAAGTATCGCACTTTGTCATTCGTTGTGAGGGTTGATCTCGTGAGTTATCGTAAATGCTGTATTGATTACTAACCCAGAATTGTGTGCCTGTTATTAATTTAGGTTAAAAGGCTAATCAGTAGGCTAGACTCTGCTCAAAATTAAATCTGCAATGTGAGTCATTCTCTTTTTATCAACTATTTTACAATACCTCAAATTATTTTCAAAAGTTATAATTACAGGGACTAAGTCGTGGATATCTTGAATCACTGGCTAGTGGGGTATTGTGCACATTACTAATTTTCTCCCAGTTAGGTTCATTGACCTAATAGTGGTATGACCATCGTCACCATTGTGACACGGCGCCAGATAAAAATAAGATAGAAGCCATTGTAATCGCTCTTATGCTGTAATTAATAACTATGCATCATTTTATGTAAATAGAATGATTCACTCAGTATTTCCCGCTGACAAAACCTTTTTCAAACATGTTTCAGGTGATCTGTTATGATCCAGGAAAAGTGCCTTGAAGCACTACAAGCTTAAGGAAGTGGCTCAGGATAAAATAAAGAAACATGTTTTGTAAAATAAAAGATTTCTTCGTGAAATCAAATGATTGTAAATTACCGGGGTTTTATCCCGAGTTGTTAAATAAAATAATCGGGAAATATTTCAGTTTTAAAAAGATCCTGATAATAAACTTCCGCTGTTAAACTCAATT
Organism: Helianthus tuberosus; assembly: GCA_030545235.1. NCBI lineage: Eukaryota > Viridiplantae > Streptophyta > Magnoliopsida > Asterales > Asteraceae > Helianthus > Helianthus tuberosus. Next base: position 22,261,284 of record CM060397.1, read on the forward strand.
AATTAAATACCACGGGATTTCTGTCCCGCGGCTCCTGAAACGGGTCAAACCGGGTCGGGGGCCGTGACAGAAAAAGGTGGTATCAGAGCCACTGATCGAGCCACTGATTTAAGCCAATTAAGTATTTAGAAAATACTTAATTTTTTTTTATTAATTGCTATTTGTGATTATGTGTTTTATTATCTGATTAATTTTGTGCAGTATGGGCAAATCTCTATATGCTAGCCACTGAAGCAATAAATACAAATCTTTAAAATAATATGACTTAAAGTTTTAGCACCCGGATTACCTACAGTCTAGAAACTTTACCCAGTAAATAAATAAGTAAACCTTAGTGTGTTTTAAATTTCAGTTGTTTTGGTAGTTACCCAGTATGAAATAATATTTAAAAGTTTTTCTATAAAATTTTGTTATGATTTTTAACTTAGTAATTGTGTGTATTTTGCTAAACAGCATGAGTGACTTGTCTGACGCCCTTCAGAATTTAAATCTCTATCCAGTAAGAATAGAGGTTTCCAGAGATTTCAATAGGTATATACCAGACATAGAAGAACCTATAGAATTCAACGCTTTACCTCTCGAGAAACCCAAGCCTAAGAAAATGGAAATTGGGGAAAGCTCTAGGCAAATTGAGGGGTTACCATCTCAGGAAGAGCTAGATTTTATATTGGCAAGCTATAATACTATTAAGCCTGTTAATGAAAATGTTTTTATTCACTCTCTTGAAACACAACTACCAATGAACTTAGAACCAGCTATTCCAAACCCTTCAATCCACTCGCAACCTTTAGGAATAGACGAATGGTTGACTAATGAAATACAGTTACAAAACCATCCCTATAAGCTTTTTCCTCAGTTTAATCCAGAACCTTTACCAAATCCACCAATGAGTAACGAGAATATGGCTGAACTCCGCCACTTTGGCGAAGAACTAATGGATACTGGGAATAGGATCCAAGAGATTGGGGGACAGATCTCCTGGAAATACGATGAGAGGGAACGCCGTTACTAGAATATCATCTGATAAAGGATAGGGGATTTATGGAACTGTGGTTGTGTAATAGTAATAGAAAAATCAGTCTGTAAAATAATTACGAATAAAACTTTGTAAGATAATGGTGTGTATTGATGCATACTATTAAATATAAATGGAAATCTAGAAATTGATAGTTTTGGCTATATTGGTGTTATGAACTCTGTATAATTGTTTTGTGTAATTATTATTTAATCAATACTAATAAAATATATATATTAATTATCAGATGGAAAACGCGAATAATGAACCAGTTAATGAGGTTAATCAATCTGAGCAACAACCGGGGGATCAATATATAACTAGGCAGGATATAGAAAATATCGTTGCTCAAGGGATAGCCAACGCTATTCCAGCAATAGTTGCTCAAGGGATAGCCAACGCTATTCCAGCAATCGTTGCTGCTGTTAAAAATCCAATCGAACCACAACAAATCGTTCCTAGCAAACGTATTTCTGAAGATAACTTCAGTAATAGCATAAACGGAGGCAATAATCATACTAATCATGAGAATGAACCACGGCAAGCTCCTCCCCCTAAGAAAATGAAAGCTGCAACGCCTGGTTGCACTTACAAAGAATTTCTTGCTTGTAAACCCACTGAGTTTGCAGGCCATGAAGGAGCGACCGCGGCACTGCGTTGGTTAGAGAAAACCGAGGCAGTAATTGCCATAAGTAAATGTGCTCAGGATGATCAGGTCATGTACGCGTCAAACCTTTGCAAAGAAGGGGCGCTAGAATGGTGGAATACGGTGTTACAAGCAAAAGGAAGAAGGATGGCGTATGCTATGACTGGGAAGAATTTAAGAGCTTTGTAGAAAGAAAATCCTGTCCCGAGTATGAAAAGGAATAAATGACAAATAAGTTTCTAACCCACCGGATGGTGGACGTAGATTGTCGAGGGTATACTTCGACATTCTTCGAGTACGCTCGAGTGGTACCAACCCTGGCTTCGCCAGAGCCGGTACTTATTTCTCGTTATATTTGGGGATTGATTGCCGAAATTCATAATATCGTCAAGGCTGCGAAACCTCGCACGATTGATGATGCGGTGGATTTAGCCAATACTCTGACTGACGAACTAGTACGAACAAGAGAAGAAAATAGAAGGAAGGAAGTAGCCCAAAAGATTACCCAAGGATTCCGTCCGGGTTAACCATAACAATTTCAAGAGAGGAGGGAATGAGCAATCTTCCACTAGCCCATTTTGCAATTCTTGCAAAAGGAAGCATTTTGGAAGATGCAAAGGATATTGCAATTTTTGCAAAATTCCGGGGCATCAAGAAGAAGACTACAGGAGGAAGAAATTTCCAGTCTGCTACAACTGTGGAGAAGCTGGACATCTTAGGCCAGATTGTCCAAAACTGAACAAACCATCTGACAATAAAGCCAAACCTGCAGAAGGAGCAAAAAGGAATGTAAGAGCCTTCCAACTGACTGCTCAGGAAGCAGAGCTCATTCCAGATGTGATAGCTGGTACGTTCTTAGTTCACAACGTTTACACAAAAGTATTACTTGACTCTGGTGCAAACCAAAGTTTTATAAATATTTCATTCTGCCAAACTCTTAACTTACCTTTAACCAGCATTAGGCAAATTTCTACAGTAGAAACGGCAGATGGGAATTCAGTTAAAATAAATAAGGTTCTGTAAAACGTAGAAATAGAACTTATAAGTCATAAATTTTCTGCAACCCCATTATCTATGAAATTAGTTGAATTTGATGTTATGTTAGGAATGGATTGGTTAGTAAACAAGCATGCTCGAATTATCTGTGATAGGAATTCCATAGAAATTTGTGCACCCACCGGAGAAGTAATAATGATTACAGGGGATAAGCCATATAAACCCATAAAGTTCATATCAGTAATGAAAGTTGCTAATTATGAACGAAAGCAAGGAATAGTATATATGATTTCAGTAATCATTAATACTAAAGATAAAGAACTTAAGGAAATTTCTGTAGTTTCAGAATACCCAGATGTATTCCCAGAAGAGTTACCAGGGTTACCACCAGATAAGGAGGTAGAATTTAGGATTCATCTAATTCCAGGAACTATACCGATAGCCAAGGCACCTTATCGGTTAGCACCCACAGAAATATTAAAACTGAAAACGCAATTAGATGAATTATTAAGTAACGATTTCATACAACCTAGTTTATCCCCTGGGAGGGGCACCAGTGTTGTTTGTTAAGAAAAAGGATGGTTCTATGAGAATGTGTATTGATTATAGGGAATTGAATAAGGTTACAATTAAGAATCGATACCCATTACCTAGAATTGATGATCTATTCGATCAATTCCAGGGAGATATATATTTTTCTAAGATCGACTTACGTTCCGAATATCATCAATTGAAAGTACAAGAGGAAGACATACCTAAAACTGCTTTCAGAACTAGGTATGGTCATTACGAGTTTACAGTCATGCCCTTCGGATTAACGAATGCACCTGCAGCATTCATGGACATGATGAATAGGATCTGTAAACCATATTTGGATAAATTTGTAATTGTCTTCATCGACGATATATTTATTTATTCCAAAAGTCAGGAAGAACATTGTCAGCATTTGCATGCACTCTTAACTTTGTTAAGAAAAGAGAAGCTTTACGCCAAATTCTCGAAGTATGAATTTTGGCTGCCAGAAGTGCAATTTCTAGGTCATATGGTGAATCATGAAGGTATTCACGTAGATCCTGATAAGATAGCAGCAATTACCAAATGGAAGGTTCCGCAATCTGCAATGGAAATTAGGAGTTTTGTAGGTTTAGCCGGATATTATAGACGGTTTATTAAGGATTTTTCCAAGATAGCTATACCATTAACTAAGCTAACCTGTAAAACAGTTAAGTTTGAATGGGGACCTAAACAAGAAGAAGCCTTTAGGATCTTAAAGCATAAATTAACAAATGTCCCAATCCTAGCCTTACCAGAAGGAACAGAAGATTTTAAAGTATATGGTGATGATTCAAAGCTAGGATTTGGATGCAACGCAAAAAGGTAATTGCGTATGCATCAAGGCAATTGAAAAAGCACGAAGAAAACTATACCACTCATGACTTAGAATTAGGAGCCATAATTTTTGCCCTTAAGATTTGGAGACATTATCTGTATGGAAGTAAGTTTACTGTCTATACGGATCATAAGAATTTAAGATATATATTTGGGCAAAAAGAATTAAACATGAGGCAAAGGAGATGGATGAAAATCCTAAGTGACTACGACTGTGATATTCAGTATCACGAAGGAAAGGCTGAAGACGGCTAGAGATCGCCAGAAGAGTTATACAGATAATAGACGAAAGCCGTTGGAGTTTCAAGTTGGAGACAAAATGCTATTGAAAGTATCTCCTTGGAAAAGAGTTGTTAGATTCGGTAAGAAAGGAAAGCTAAGTCCAAGGTACGTAGCACCATTTCCAGTGACCCAACGTATAGGACCAGTTGCTTATCGTTTACAACTACCAGGAGAGTTAGTTGGAGTACATGATGTATTTCATGTATCCAATCTCAAGAAATGTCTATCAGAAGAATCTATGGTAGTACCTCTCCAAGATATAAAGGTAAACGAAAAAAATAAAAATTTGTAGAGAAACCTCTTCAGATAGAAGATAGAAAGATAAAATTTCTCAAAACACAAACGATTAGTGTTAGTTCAAGTCAAGTGGGATTCAAAACAAGGACCCGAATACACTTGGGAACTGGAATCAGAAAAGAAGCGAAAGTATCCTCAATTATTCCAGTAAATCTCGAGGACGAGATTTTTATTAAGGTGGGGAGAATGTAACAACTCTCATCAAAAGTCATATTTATTAATTTAATTTGTCCAATAGGAAACCCTAATTGAGACACCCAAGTGATTCTGGGCAAACCCTAAAATTTTCAGAACAATCAGAATCAGGATCAGGGCCCCTAAAACTCAGGGGGGGTAAACCCTAGTTACGATTATCTAAATTATGTGCTGTCAAATTCGAATTTTTCAATTTCATCAACTCAGCAGGCCTAGTCCCACACGTGGCAACACTATGACAATTAGGTGTCCCTTACGGACCGTAAGGGATAAGTCTTACGGTCCGTAAGCTAAGCAAAATTCGTGTATAAATAGAGGGCCTTGGGACTTGAATTCAGGAGTTAAAACGACGTAAATTCTCGCTACATGCACCGAGTTACGTTCTGTTTACCACAATTAACACACACGGATCACTAATCGACGCCGCAATACAGGGTAATAACTCGATCGCTGCTACGATTCAATGTCCGATCGATTAAACTATCCAATGGATGTTTAAGTGCCGCCCACATTAGGGTCCCATCATACCTGTCGAAGTTTGGGGGTAGTTTTGTCTTAGGGGGCATTGGTGCTTCTGCAATCCTCCTGGTGAACTTTGAGATCTCGGCCAAGTCCCGTGGGAGGTAGGGCTGATTCAGACCGTCATCGCTTTGGCTTTCCTTTTCTTTTTCTTTCCCTTTCGGCTTCTTTCCCGTTATGAGATCCTCCCTCTCCTCTGAGGACATCTGTCTGAGGGCCGTCATGAATGTTTCCAGTGGGTCACTACCACTGCTTTTGTTCTGTGGGTCCACCCCTTCTTGGTTGGAAGGTGTGTCGAAGGATAGCCTAGCCCTGAGGCTGTCGAGCTTTTCTCGTCTTTCTAAATCTTCAAGACACTTTTTTAATTTTTCCCTGTGCATAGCCATGAAGTCTGGAGTGATGGGTTCCTCTCTTTCCAGAAGTTCCACTTGATTCTCATTCTCTTCCTCATGAGGTATGTCTTCCACTGTTACTTTGTCATGGTCGTTCTGTACCGTCTGGATGGTACGTGAGCCGGGTGGAGTAGCCATGTTGTTTCTTGTCAAAACGGGTTATCTCAACGTCGGAATTTCAGAGTGGGAACACCAGTCGGACCGATGTCCCACGGATGGCGCTAATGTCGAATACCCAAATCCCTAATGACGTTCAATGGGGTCTTCGCTGACGTCCAGTGTATCAACTCTCATCAAAAGTCATATTTATTAATTTAATTTGTCCAATAGGAAACCCTAATTGAGACACCCAAGTGATTCTGCGCAAACCCTAAAATTTTTGAACAATCAGAATCAGGATCAGGGCCCCTAAAACTCAGGGGGGGTAAACCCTAGTTACGATTATCTAAATTATGTGCTGTCAAATTCGAATATTTCAATTTCATCAACTCAGCAGGCCTAGTCCCACACGTGGCAACACTATGACAATTAGGTGTCCCTTACGGACCGTAAGGGATAAGTCTTACGGTCCGTAAGCTAAGCAAAATTCGTGTATAAATAGAGGGCCTTGGGACTTGAATTCAGGAGTTAAAACGACGTAAATTCTCGCTACATGCACCGAGTTACGTTCTGTTTACCACAATTAACACACACGGATCACTAATCGACGCCGCAATACAGGGTAATAACTCGATCGCTGCTACGATTCAATGTCCGATCGATTAAACTATCCAATGGATGTTTAAGTGCCGCCCACATTAGGGTTTATGCTTTGTCATTCGTCGTTAATTCGATGGATGTTTAAGTATCGCACTTTGTCATTCGTTGTGAGGGTTGATCTCATGAGTTATCGTAAATGCTGTATTGATTACTAACCCAGAATTGTGTGCCTGTTATTAATTTAGGTTAAAAGGCTAATCAGTAGGCTAGACTCTGCTCAAAATTAAATCTGCAATGTGAGTCATTCTCTTTTTATCAACTATTTTACAATACCTCAAATTATTTTCAAAAGTTATAATTACAGGGACTAAGTCGTGGATATCTTGAATCACTGGCTAGTGGGGTATTGTGCACATTACTAATTTTCTCCCAGTTAGGTTCATTGACCTAATAGTGGTATGACCATCGTCACCATTGTGACACTGCGCCAGATAAAAATAAGATAGAAGCCATTGTAATCGCTCTTATGCTGTAATTAATAACTATGCATCATTTTATGTAAATAGAATGATTCACTCAGTATTTCCCGCTGACAAAACCTTTTTCAAACATGTTTCAGGTGATCTGTTATGATCCAGGAAAAGTGCCTTGAAGCACTACAAGCTTAAGGAAGTGGCTCAGGATAAAATAAAGAAACATGTTTTGTAAAATAAAAGATTTCTTCGTGAAATCAAATGATTGTAAATTACCGGGGTTTTATCCCGAGTTGTGAAATAAAATAATCGGGAAATATTTCAGTTTTAAAAAGATCCTGATAATAAACTTCCGCTGTTAAACTTAATTAATTAAATACCACTGGATTTCTGTCCCGCGGCTCCTGAAACGGGTCAAACTGGGTCGGGGGCCGTGATATCCAGATATCCCGGTCCTTGTTGCTACAAAAGAATAAACCGTTAGCCTCGTCACGGAGGGCCCCGGGAGGGGTATCCGTGACCAAGCTCCGGCGTGGGAGTAAGTAAACTTGTCGGAAAGTAAGGGGAGCCTATTCCGGTGAGTGTGATCACCGGAATGTTTCCTCTAAGGTGTGAATCCAATAAATGTATGTGTGTGTTTAATGTATAAGAATATTGGTCGGAATAAATGAGGGAGACATAAATGAAAGAGCCTTTAATGCGATACCTCCGATGATGCCCCATTACCGTCTCCTTTTTCTTATATAAGTATTAGACCTTATCTTGCATGTGGGATATTTTGTTAAGGTAATCCGACGGATCTTAAGAGTCTTCGGGGGCTCCGACACGTGTCTGACCCCCAACGGTAAGATGACAGCTTCATTAAATGTTTCCGGCTGGGAAGTACGACTTCCAGCCAAAGATCCTTTTCCAATCGAGCATTAAATATGGTCTGTCCTCTCTGATCCTAGTTTCCCGCCCGTTTCGTAAAGGGAGAGCCTTAGTGGGCAAGGCAAACCACTGTTGGGCTTATTTCCTGTTGGGCCTGCATGAAGGCAGCCCAAAGCGGGTAAAATGGGCTTTCCCATTGGCCCGTCGTCAGAGATGATGCCCCTATTATCTGTACGGTGTACCATTAAACTTCCACCTACACAGATCATAGTTTTCGATTATTATTTCTCCTAAAATATGAACTTTAGCAACAATAAAAAGAAAAAAAAAACGTGTTGGTCACCTAGAACAAGAGCAACACCGAGCCATCCAGATACACCCCATCGTTCACCAAGGAAAAACCATGCAAAACCAGGAGAAATTTGATTGACTGATGGTACAATGTACTTTTGTACAAAGTCACTTCTCAATTCGTATTTGGTATACGAAAGTGCGGAAGGCAAGCCCTTCTATCTGACTTTGGCTTCTCAATTGCATATACCAAAAGACTGCGCCAAAAGAATTGCTACCTTTCTGTTCGATATTGAATTGACCTAGACATCGAGATTTCATATACCAAAAGAATTGTACATCGCTAGGAAGACTGGTCGTTATTCCCCTTTCGGTCTAGTTAATAGCTCTAGGCAACTACCTAACGGACTAAGAAGAAGCCCCAAGAAAGAGTCCCCAAACTGTCTCCAATCCATAAACAAGTGCGGTTTCTGTTGCTGATACATCACGCATTGATGTCATCTGTTTCAATCGGTTACTATATATTAGCACAAGACGCAACAACCAAAAACATGATAATGTAAATTATGTTAAATTACCTCAATCCACAAGCATAGTCCGGTTGAAAACACCCCGGTATAAAAAGCGGGTATCCAAGGGAACTTCATGATCTCGTTCACAAACATCTCCGATGTCCATGATGATGGATGATGATACTCTAGGTTACCATCAATCACACCTCCAATTAAATACCAGATAATAGATGACAAAGTCACAAAGCAATAACAAACACCTGTAGATTAATCAAGGTTGATATACTGTGAATAGAAAAATACATTTTGGGATCAATCTGGCCCACTAGTGACTATCCCATTAGTAATTGGCCCATTATGTTTGGGATCAATCACTTCCGTATAAATGGGGCCTAAACCTAATGCGCGTGAGTCCAATGGACCTAGTCTAGATTGAGGGTACCGTCTACATTGTGAAAGCAGAACTTATGAATGAATTAACGGACCTCGTATCCAAGGAGTGGCAAGAAGTTTGCTTTGTTTGTTTTTCTTGATATATGCTCGGTTCTTAGTGTGTGTATGCCAAAGAATAAGGCGCTTAGAAAGTTTAGCAAATCACCAACCTAAGAGATTTAAAGTAAGCTTTATTTACCAATGACCAACAATAAATTTACATTATATATTGGGGAAGGTAATATTATGATATGAAATTATGCATGTTATAAAACTCAAAACCCTAATCACGCATGTTGAAAAACCATAAATCATGCATGTTGTAAAAACATAATCACGCGGTTATGATTTTTCAACATGCGTGATTATGGTTTTCAACATGCATGATTAGGGTTTTGAGGTTTATAACGTGCATAATTTCATATCGTACGTTAAGGAATATTGTATTTTACACTTTCACTATATATATATATATATATAGGGAGGGGCTCATGCAAGAACCACCCTTATTGCGAGAACCGTGAGAACCAATGTGAACAAGGGGCAATTTTGTAAATACATACAACTTGTAAATTAGTCGCTCCTCTCCCTGCATCTTATACTACTGGACTTCAAACAAAAAATAAATCACAATCTATAAAGTATTCATGTCCGACAATCCCCCAAACATCATCAATCTGCGATTTATCATAGCGATTCATAAAAAAATCAAGTTCGTCACTCCACAATATCAGCAATTCGTCATCAAAATTCGTCGTATGATCGATATTAGTGCAATGTGAACATAATCATCGATCGCACATTCGTCTTCGATTCGAAATTAGGGCAAAACGATCATAATTATCAAGGTTTATTGTACAAATAAGGATAACTTGAAGAATATATGTCGACAGAATCATGATTCGCTGTTGAACCGTTCGGTGAATTTGTAAGTTCATGCATTTTTTTTGTAGTCGTATATAACAATACAACTCTTAATCATCGATTCAGATATGTTATTATGTGATTATGACACTTAAGCAGACGTTTCATATATGTTTCATATCTGCATTATTGAAAATTGTGTTATATATATGACTTTTTGAGTGAACAGGGGCGAATGTTGTGATAGAACTATATGTAATGAGGTAGTTATGTGTTTGTTCATATAGGTTTTCTTGCTGAATAATGTTATGTGAATAATGCTAGATATGATGGGCAACACGAATTGAAATTTGATTTGGTAAGTGTTAGGGTTTTTTTTACTGAATTATATCTGTTGGTAAGTTATGTCATGTTAATGCACATGTGCATAGATATAGTTATGCACATGTGCATAGCTATAGTTATGCACATGTGCATATTTTTGATAGATATGCTTACACGGAACAGGATAATAAGGTAACGTTGTGATCTATATAGATATGCACATGTGCATATTTTCTGACAGAACAGGCTTACACAGAACATGTTGATTATGTATAATTGTGTGATACATAGTTATGCACATGTGCATATGATAATAAGGTAATGTTGTGATCTATATAGATATGCACATGTGCTAAGGAGCACATAGAGTTGCTTAAGAGGAAGAGGAATCTGGGATTGAAGTCTATAAAGAAAAACAGCAAGCGAGCCAAGAAACGCTTGATTAATAATGAAGTAACTGTTGATGAGTCACATGAGCAGAAGCAGACATCGGAAGTTACGATGGGTGACATACAAATTCAAGAACAAAACGGGTTACGGAAGAGGAGGAGGAAGCATGGGCTGAAGTCTAAAAGGAAAAGTAGCAAGCGCACGAAGAAACACGCGATAAATGAGGATACTGAACTTCAGATGTTGGGTGAAGCAAATCTGGAACAAAATAATGAAGTAACTGATGACGTATCACCTGAGCAGAACCAGATAGTAGAAGTTAACATGGGTGACATACAAATTCAAGAACAAAATGAGGCGGGTCAATTGTCAGACCGTGATAATTCTGGTTACGTTAACTTAGAGCAAACTCAAACGAAGAAGAATCCCGAGCTTATGCAACTTGAAGAATCTCCTGGTTCGAATCCCGTATTACACGGAAATGGAAAACGGGTTTGGACTAGATCATAGTTGAAGACGGTTTTAAAGAAAGATGCATTAGGAGGTAGCTCAGAGTTAACAGACTCTCTAGGTTATGCAAATATGTAAAAATATAAGCCCGACATTGTTGAGTATTTGTTGAACGAAAAACAACAGGCAATGGAGATTATCGAAGTGAAGAGCGTGGTTGATATCGAACCACTACAGATATCAAGAAGTACAAGTTTGGATAAGCCGCTGATAGAATTCTTAAAGCCAACGTCTTCGAAGGTGATTTACCGGTTTCCTGATGATGAAACGACCGCTGCTACAAGTGCAACAGAAGTGCAGGATCCTATTAGTTTGCAGCAAGATCACCAGCCAGAAATGATACCGCTTGTTGATGAACGGAAATACAAACGTCGTGATAGGCATCCGAAGCATATGGAATCTGAGATATCAAAAGTCAACAGTCACCTAATAAGTTGATTACTCGGTTTTCTGATGATGAACCGACCACTGCTCCAAGTTCAACATAAGTGCAGGACTCGATTAGTTCTCAGCAAGATCAGCAGACAGAAAGGCTACCGCTTGATGATAAACACATGTACAAGCGTCGTGGTAGGCGTCTGAAGCCTATGGAATCTGATAAGTCAAAAGCTAAGGGTCAACAGTCAGATAAGAAGTTGATTCCCAAGTTTCCTGCTGATGAACCAACTGCTGCTCCAAGTTCAATAGAAGTGCAGGATCCGATTGGTTCCCAGCAAGATCAGCAGCTAGAAAAGGTACCGCTTGACGATAAACCCAAGCACAAACGTCGTGGTAGGCCTCCAAAGCGTATGCAACCTGAGAAGTCAAAATTTAAAAGTCGACAGTTAGATAAGAAGTGCAAAGCTGGAAAGAAAAAGGGTCAACCTAAGAACAAGGGTCATGTCAAGCATAAGATGACTAGGCGGAGCAACAGAGAGCCAAGTTAATAGGCTAAAAGAGACCGAATCTTGAGTTTAATGTAGACAATGATTGATTGAAGAACTAGTAGATGCAACACAGAGTGTAACTGTTGATAAGTTATGTCATGTTAATGCACATGTGGATATCTGTAGTTATGCGCATGTGCATAGCTATAGTTATGCACATGTGCATATTTTGATAGATATGCTTACACGGAACAAGACAATAAGGTAACGTTGTGATCTATATAGATATGCACATGTGCATATTTTCTGACAGAACAGGCTTACATAGAACATGTTGATTATGTATAATTGTGTGATACATAGTTATGCACATGTGCATAGGATAATAAGGTAATGTTGTGATCTATATAGATATGCACATGTGCATTTGTTCTGACAGAACAAGCTTACACAGAACATGTTGATTAGGTATAATTGTGTGATACATAGTTATGCACATGTGCATAGCTTGACAGAATATGATTAAACATAACAGGATAATAAACTAAATTTGTGATATATATAGTTATGCACATGTGCATAAATTGTTATAATAGGTTAATATGCACGTGTGCATATTTTGCAATAATAGTTTGACAAGGTAGATGATGTTGATGCATATGACTTTGAATAGGAGTCTCACCTATGCATCAATGCTTTGTAATCGGTATTTAGTTTTATGTAGGTGTTTTTTGGTGTGTTATACAGTTATAAGAACGTGTATTTCATCTTGGATTATGTTAATAAGGTATAGTTGTGTGAAATATAGTTATGCACATGTGCATAGATTGTTATAATAGGTTAATATGCACGTGTGCATAGTTTGTCAACATAGGTTATTAAGGTATTTAATGTTTATTCACATGTATATAATGATGCATGTGTGCATATCTTATATGTCGATCATAAATTAATGTTGATACACATGCTCATTGTAGATCATCGATGGAACAAAATACATGGATTGACAGATGAAACAGTTAAGCAGATGTTAGAAGAAGAGGCGTTGAAGCAATAGGAATGATGGGGTGTGCTCAACAACTGGAAAAAGGAACAGATAATATGATGTTATCGATGTTATATGTGGATGATTCAAGGACATGAAACACGTAGTGTTTTTTTTTTTTTTTTTTTGGGCAGTAGTAAGCGGCTAACTGATGTGCTGTGTGTATATTTGGTTGACAGTAGTTGTATAGGATAAATTATGTATGTATGCACATGTGCATTATTCAAAATTAGTAATCATATGTCGATGTATTATGTATATCAAAGGATGTATTATGTATATTAAAGCAATGTATATACGTATCAAAGCGTGCTGGTATGTTGTTAAAAAATGTGTATGGGTGCACATTAGCAT